>QBDW01005461.1:0-23018 GCA_003261595.1 Maconellicoccus hirsutus | reverse complement strand
AAAGCCCACTAAATTCTCTACAAAATGCATATATTAAGAGTTGATGTAACTGGCTTAGATTCCGAGCTACATGCGATTGAAAAAGGAGCATTTTTCGTGAGTAGATGAATTTTTAGTCTAATTGTGTAGGGTACAGTTTTTTGGCTCTAGTGTAGCAAAAAATGATTCTATGAAAAAAAATAGCTTAGTCGAGGTTGATGCCTACTAAACCCTCTACAAATACTGTATCTACAAAACTAGGCTAAAATAATCAAAACCCCACTTCTTTGTGACGTCACAGCTCTGAAACTAAGAAAGCAATCTAACTTCTTTATAATGGAATTTGTAGAAAATTTGGTCATCTTTCATTTTAGTTATTATACATTTCCCCGAAAAACCATTTTTTCGCATGGTTACCGGTAAAAAACTAAATTTATGTGAATTTTGACAAAAATTCAAGAAAAATGCTCCTTTTTCAATCGCACGTAGCTCGGAATCTAAGCCAGTCACATCAACTCTTGATGTATGCATTTTGTAGAGAATTTAGTTGGCTTTAATTTTGAACTAAACTATTTTTTTGATAAAACCACTTTTCACTAAGATATAAGCGAAAAACTGATCTTTGGAGGGGGCTTACATCCTTAAAAAAGAGAACTTGCAAACATGGCATTTGTTCCGGAGTGAATTATGTTGTAAAAGGTATCGAGTACTAAGTATATTCCAAAATTCAGCTTATCTTCTGGTTTTGCAAGCTCAAATGCTAGATTGACTGCACTTTACTCCATTGCTGTCATTTTTACTATAAAACCCAAAAAACAATTTACTTCCCCTAAGGGGCTCACGATCGATCGGCCACCCGGTAGCCTTACCTAATCTCTTTTGATCGTATACTATTCTTATATGAAATACAGTAAATTTACTAAACATAAACTTAACTGATACTAGTACAGGTAGACTATGTAATATGTCTATGTACATGTATGTGTGTAGTAGTACGTCTGTGGTAAAATTACCAAATCTAATTCGTATGCATCTTGCACGGAAAACCTTTAAACCGAATACAAACAGTGAGAAGAAAGATAAAGGGGGAAAACGTGAAGAAAAACGAGTACGGTATGTAGTATGTACAACGTTGTGTTATTTAATGTGACGCGAGCGTTAAGTTGAGATGTTTGGTGCTGTTGTTTTGTCAAGTCAAAAACGTATCCAGTAAACGGCGCTAGATTTACGCTTTACGGTTAGCTGTTTAAATTTGTCCAGTTGTTGAAAGTGTCTTCGAGCAAAACAAGCCCATTTTAGTTCTTGTCGTTTATTTTGATTACTTTTTGTGGTACACTTCGCTGCGAGTAAAATCATTCGTTTTACTATTTCTAATGCACGTAGTAGGCTACGTCTACGTAGCATGAAGCTACTGTAAGGTAGTACACCGTGTAGCCAGAGCTACGTACGTAGCGTATTCTATATACGTCGTTTGGCTTGCTCCGTCGCGTCGCACCTAACGACCTGCAACCAAATGTCCGGCGCAGTCTTACGCTCAACTTTTCGCTGTATTGCGGCTACAGCCAGTATGAATTATCTACATTCCAAGCTCGTTACGATTTCGCTTTATTTTCTAGCCTCTTGGAAAATTTTTCCTTCAACTTTGGACATTTTCATTACGTAGGTTACCTATTCCGCGAGGTTTTTATAGCAATGAGTAAGCTTCATTCGTGTAAAATCGCCTCCTAAAACGTGAAATTTTCTCTGTGTATATCCATAATAAGCAGAAAAATAGCTGGACAAATTTCTCTTTTTTTATTTCAAGAAGGGACCACAGGTATAATGAGTTGCATAGCCAATTTTCGCAGGAAAAAGCACTAAATTCCTTGTACCTGCCAAGGACAATTAAACTCAAGGAATAACGTTCTTTCCTACAAGCAAGAGTATGCTTTAGGATATTATATCAAAAAATCATCCCATTTGATCAACAACCGGACTTGTAGGATCCTAGAAATCTCGAAATAAGGTCCTGTAACTCCAATTTTTCATCGAGTTGAGCAATTTTGTGATATAATATCCTTAGGCATATACCTATTTGTACGACAGAGCGATAATCTACAATTGCAATTTGCTTTTTCCTACACAAATTGGTTATGCATCACTATACCCGTAGTCCACATCTTGAGACATCCTCTGGAACGATTTTCCGAAAAAAAACAACCTTGGATTCATGTCGAGGTACATCTTCATTTATGGTACTCGTACATATTGAAATGATTTGCGATATGTTTTTCTAAAAATTCTAAAAGCAGCGTGATTTATATGATTTTTTCGAGGTAACAAAATTTCTATACCGAATTACCAAAAAAGTGTATGCATTTTCTAAATTACGTTACAGGGTGCTACATAATTATATTTGCTTTTGTGCCTATCTGTGTTTATGCATTGTAATTTAATCAACTGTCGACTTGTACTTTTACTTTGCGCATATGTTATACAATGTTGTAATTAAGGCTTAAGTACAGGTGTGTTCAGTGGGTCCGTAGCGAAGGATTTTATCCATTTAGGAATTTGCTTTTATACCATCGACAGAAAAATTTTCCAGTTGCATGAAACTTCAATATGGAAGGATCAATAATATTTTCCAGCAATCAGTAATACCGAAATAAATATCGCCGTACACGGGACGCTCAGGCGATACCGAAAAATTGAAAAAAATCACCATTTCGTTTTTTAAAATTTATAATATTTTTTCCTCCTCCACTTCGCATGTGGTCGCTACGGGCTCAAGTGTGATGATATGACAAATACACGTACTACATGTGTAATGCTTGATGAGTTACTACTTCGGCCGTACGTACCGAATGTCTAATCGATCTGAATCCAGCTAAGAAGAATTTTCGTTTTTAATCGCCAGTTGGCAATATTTACCTACATGATTTCACATACGATAATCAATGTTACCAACTAAGAATATTTCACGAAAATCCTCCGAGAGGTGGGCTAAAAATAAGATCAATTAAACACTCGGTACATCACGTGATTAGATAATTGATGAATAAAAAAAATTACGTGAATCGGAATCACTTGGTACACACAAAGTTAAAAAATAATTGGGCAAGTAATGGTAAAATATAAAGAAAAAAATAAAAATAATATTTAAAAAGATACCTAATACGGTACATAATAGGGCTACATATGTGCTAGGAGCTAGGATAATATTTAATAACCGCTATAATTATGCGCTATACGTATACGAAAGTGTTAGTTTGAATAGAGAGGTAAAATAAATACCATTTTAACTTCTGACAGAGAGCTTATGCTGAGAACGTACATTGTAACTCCAACTTCTACCGGTGGACCTGTAGGTAAACCATTGTATTAACTAACCTCTTTTTCAAAATTTCAATTAATTTTTCGCTTCGATATCCTTCTGTTCATAATAATTTCAAATCCGCGAGACAGAAAACGTGTTTTCGTTTGACTGTAGTTTGAGATAAATTGTTGATTTTTTTTACCTCGTATTATAATTTTAATAGGTGAACGAATACAGCGGTGAATATTACGTTCACCGATACCCGTCATTTTCATATGCTCGCATCGAAGAAGAAGAAGAAGAACAAGAAAAAAAAACAAAAACAAAAAAAAGTAAGTTACAAAGAAAGAAAGAAAGATAGAAAGAACGATAATGAAAAACAAAACAGGGATCATTAATAATTTAAGTAGGTAGATGAATAACGATGTAAATTGTATGGTAAACGTAAAACGAAAAAAAAAAAAAAATGAAGATGAAAATTATGACAACGACCACGATAGTCGTGACGACGAAACCGACAACGGTGATCATGATGATGATGATGATGAATTGATGGTAATATGAAATAATGAAGGTATTTACTCGTAAAATGAGAAATTTCAAGATGAGTATGAATTCGATATTTGAAGGTTTTTTCAAATGTTAAAAATTCAATCGATTATCTTACTCCAAAAACGACCAAAATGCTTTATATGTATACCTACAATGATACCTATTTTTATAGTTGAAAAAAAAATCAAGTAAATAATTTAAAATACTACTAATACGCGGTAATAATAACAGTGCCTACCTAAAATACCTACTATCTAACTAACAAGAAAGACGATCATCGAACAAACAGGTATGTCTATGTATACCTAATGATAGATTTGTCGTAGGTCTTAATGACATATGTATTTTTCATTTTTACAGTCGAAACAGTCAACTCTACAGATTAATATTACGTTTTATCGCAAATTACGTCGTCAGCTAGTCACTGACAAAAGAGTAAGGCTAAAATTGATTTCGTTGTACGAATAATGAACAAGTACGTAGACGTACAAAGGAAACGGACATCGTTTAAGACCCCGAACAAATCTGCAATGGTAGGTATAGACGTAAATTACTCGTATAAGACAATCTACGATGGGCGAATGATAACAGAGCAAATAAAAAGAGGAAAAAAAACGTTCAAAGATAAGTAATTGTTATAGTGTAACGATTTAATTAAATTTTTAAAAGGTTTTTGTACCATTTGCACTTCAGACAAGGAACTTATGCTTAGCACGTACATGGTAACGCCAACTTCAACCGGTGGACCTGGAAAAACAAAAATATTGACAATTTGCTAACCGTTTACAGGTTTGCCCAAGACAATCTGCGGCAAAACCTGACGGTCGACAGCTTCCTTCCTGTACAGACTAATTCGCTGACCAATTGCGCCTTTGTGTCGCGAAAAGCTTTCCTTTTTTGGTATCTTTTGACCACAAAATCTCACACTCGTTGGTAACGCAAGCGCGCAGGGTGAATTTGTATTCACGTTAATACAATTGCATACTCAGTTCGCCGGTGAATTTATATTCGCGTTAATAAAATTGCATACTCAGTTCGCCGGTAAATTTGTATTCGCGTTAATCAAGTCGCATACTCGGTTCACCGGTGAATTTGTATTCGCGTTAATAAAATTGCATACTCAGTTCGCCGGTGAATTTGTATTCACGTTAATACAATTGCATACTCAGTTCACCGGTGAATTTGTATTCGCGTTAATAAAATTGCATACTCAGTTCGCCGGTAAATTTGTACTCGTGTTAATAAAGTTGCATACTCAGTTCGCCGTAAATATGAAACTATCCTATTCCTAATACGCGCTATTGAAATTTCACGTCGCGTCGCCGCGTCGATTGGAAAGTTTCGATTGAACGTTGGCCGCGTCGCGAGAATTTGTAAATTTTTAAAACGAAATTCGCCTCCAGCGAGACATACGAATGTATGGTTCTCGTACATCTACGAGTATACGAACATGCGAATAGGCGTAAAATACTAGTAAATATCGTACGTAATCCGATGTACAAATACGTAAACGCAATAGGCGATGTCGACGTACATCATATACTATGCGAGAATAGCGTGTCACGTTTATATCGCGTGTTTTGAAACATTCGTTAAATGGTAGTAAATTTTGCGCGGTCGTTTTTAACCGTTAAACAACCTTATTTATTCAAATGAGCTTCTAATTCATCATTTAAATCAAAACTAATAACGCGAATCGTTCTTCTCTCGCAGGTACCGATGCTTACCTTTAATAAATCGCGTAAACCTTTTACGAAACAGCCGACGCGACGCCGACGAAAAGCCAAATAAAAAATCCGACCAAGTCTCGATGTCGCGTACGAAAAGATGAAACACATTTAGCGAGCGAAGTAATCATGCATTAATACGTAATACGAATAAAGCTAATTGACGTGAAAAGTCATCCTACATATAATATCTCGAAATTTCCGATTCTTTGGGTTCGGCGGGATTTAGTAAGTGAGACTACCTAGATTGTAAAATCTTTTCTCCAACCAAAAATTCGAAGCGGCAAAAATATATTGGAATAGTCTAGGTGAAATTTAAAAAAAATTCCAAAAATAAAGGAAAAATTGAATAACATTATAGTGGGGGGGCCGCATAAAAGGAAATTGCCCCTTCGATTTAACGATACACGTCTCTTTTTTTCAAAGTGGTAGTCTCAGGGAACATATCACTCTATAATATCAAAATCAAGACACAAAAATTTTTAAATGCCACAGTTGTTGTTCTAAACATATGATTAGGGGAACCATGAGATTATATAAATTTTCTACTCACCAAAATAGATTCAAATCAGGGGAATGATTAAGGAACTATGAAATCATATACTTAACCAAAATAGATCAACTTTTTCCCCTACATCAGGTATGCAACAACCATTTCCCCCTAAATTCAGATCATATGATTTGATTAGGGGAAATTTTCTACCCACCGAATTACAACCGTTCTCCCATAAATTTAGAGCATAAGATTATTTATGTGAACTTCTTTATTTTTGTTAAAATTCAAAAAAACTCATTTTCTTTCCATAAGACGCGTGTATTATTTTTCCTTTTATCCCCCTCCCATCCTGATTAAAACTTCAAAATATTCCACCAGAGTTCAGCCGCTTCGCGTGGAATAGTCAATTGAAAATTTTCATTTTTTTTAATTTTATGAAAAAGTAAAAAAATAAAATGCAAGTGTATTAGAATATCAATTTTTTTTCCGTTATTTTTATGAACTTGAATTCTCTTAAAAATAGAAAATTTCAACTTTTTGGGTTTCAATTTTTTTTTTAGTTTGCATTTGCTTCAAATTACTACCCATTGTTTAAATCGTCAAGTTATAAATTAATACACACAAAAAAATGAAAATCCAAAAAAAATGCAATTCAAAATTTTTATTTTTTTTTAATTTCAAGTTTGAACCTTGAATTTATATATATTTTCTTATTTTATATTTTTTTATAAAATTAAATTTGAAAAAATTAAAAAAACAAAGATTACTAATTATTAATTATTAATAATATGGGGTTGGGACGCGAAGTGTCCAAGGGCGAAGTCCCCAGTTAAAGTGAAAATTGAAAACGCCAAATTGAGGGTGAGGGGGACTAAAAAATGTTTTCCAAGAAATTTCCTACATATTGAGTTATTATCGCCATTCACGTAGAACGTAACGTTGACGAGAAAAAAATGCGGAAGTAAACTTTATCCCATATTTACTCAATAAATTACCAAATATGGGAGATTTTTTAATGTTTTGCCTCGAAGTCCGGATGTAGCAATTGACAAAAAAAATGATAATTAAAAATTTTCATCATCAAATTTCTCACACATAATCATACAAACATTTTTACGCAAAACGCCAACTCGACGTATTTAAAATACAAACATCCGTGTCGGTAATGACCAGCATCTTGAAATGAGGGGGAAACCTCGCAAGATATTGCACACAAATTGCTGGAAAAGATAAATAGCCTTAAATGCAATAACCAAACTATCCATATATTTTTACTTGAAGAAATGATACGATTTTATTGCTGCCTCGGCAGTTATTGGGTCGCGAAAACGTACTAATTACAATTCAATTTAAATGCAAATTCGACCGCGTTAACGCTTCCGCGTGCTATAATTTTTCATTTAATTGCCCGGTTTAGGCGAATATAGTTTGTTATTAGTAGACGCGGCGCGACGTGGCGATACAAAATAATTAAATTTAATTTTAATCAAAAATACAACGTTATCGTTTTGATTTTTGGCGCATTTAACACCCTGTCTATAATATCGCATGTATTTCCAAGCAAAAAAAAACACTTTTAATTACCGCTCGACCGGTCGGATTTTAATCGTATAAAAGGCTGCCTTTAATGAGAAAGGTGGTACAACTTTTTTCTCTATCTATTTTCATCGCTTTCTAGAGAATTAGCAACAGTTTAAACGTTTATTAATTTTATTCTTCGGATTGGGCGAATGATTTTTATTACGGTCGAGAATTCTCTTGAATTCGTCTCGAGGGATTTTTTTAATACGAACGTAGGTTATATGGTACCCTTTATGGGTTGGTATTCGTGGTCGGCGTTATTTTGGTAGAATTTCCTGCAAAAATTGAAAAGTAGTATTCATGATTTTTGAAAAACGTGTATTTTTTCAGTGGTGGGACAGGAAATCAGGAAACGAATCAAGATCACGAGATCGCCTGGGAAAAGAGGGGAAACGGCGTAGTGCCGTGGATTTTTCAAGCACTAGAGTCGCAGGAACAATTTAGGGGATATTGATTGGAATCCAATTTCTATCGCGATCAAGATTTTGTAAAATCGTTTTTTTGCTGGATTTTTGACACTGCCAATGATTGGCTCACGAAGGGGGGTTTAGAATTTTGGGAGGGGAAATAGCACGAGCCCACATATAAGGGCGACATCACGTTTATCTACAGTATCATGATCATATACCTACTTGAGATTCCATTCTTGATTAAAAATTTGAAAATTGGAAAATAAATTTCCCTTGCTCGGTAAATTGAGGAAAATTCGGCTCTCGAGAAATCGTCATCGTCTTTTTATTCACTTTGTAGCGATATTAGCCCGGAATATCGAACATCGACGGTTCTTTTAATCCCTTAATGGTAAAGTTGTTCGTGATCAATTCGTATTTATACGTGCGCGTTTTACCTGCAACTCGATCGGCATACTCAACGAGTTCGATAACTTATCAAACCAGGTTATTTTCTTTTTATTTTTTTTACAACGCCGCACGACGCTAAGAGGAAAAAAAAAGAAACGAGCATAGCAAAAATTACTCGCGCGACCGCAAAAGGAAATAATATCGAGTTTAGCGAACACTAGACACAATGTCGCGTTGCGTCGCCAGTGTCGTCATTTATCTAGAAAAATCGCAGCACTTGCGTTACCAACGTCTTATGCATACGATGGTGAAACGTGGAGATTTTATATTATACGTAGTAAGTATATATATTTTGTAAATAAATAAAAAAAAAAAAAAGTAAAATGCAGCGTTGCCAGTAACCGATAACGCCAGCTTCCGTTGAAAAATTCAACATTAGCTTAAGCTACGTTTGTCGGCGTTTTTGTTTTATTGTGGTATTTTTTCGTTGAAAATTTTTCCTTATTCTAGCCTCGGTATTTTTATACGTATACGCGAAAGGTACATAGCTTTTTCAACGACGCACTTGGTATTTCTTCGTAATACTGTAGAATTCCTTTTCCCTGTTTTCCTCCTCCGATTACTTTTATCTATTTTTCTTTCTTTCTTTCATATTTTTTTTTTCACATAGGTTAATTGAAAATTGCCGATTATAAATTACAAATTACCATTCGCTATAGTACCAACCTCCGTAATTAGGTCTGACTCGTTTATCGTAGCTTGCGCTTACTGAATCTAAAATGGCCGATATATTTACATCACCCAGCATTCCGCCACTGTGCGTTCTGTAAAATTAAAACAAAAACAATACTTGAATAGTTTCATCGTTATTATGAACACATGTACATCTACATCGTATGTCATGTCGTACACATGAATTGCAAGGGTATCGCGGTGCCTATTTACGGCGAAAACGATATGCAACTTTATTAACGCAGAACAAGGTTGCTACGATTTGGGCTTCGACCATGTATATATGGACTGCTAATAGGGTAGGACTAGAATTGAAACATCGCGTTCAAGCGCGAATTCCCAGAATCGTTCTGCACATGCGCTAAACGTGACGTGTATGCAGGTTATTGATAATGTGATACTCGGTGATACGATACTGTTGAAATTTTAAAACTTTGATCATTTTATAATAATTATGTGGTCGAAGTGTTCAAAGATGTTTGGAATTTAAAAAAATAAATGAATAAGAGAAATACGCGTAAATATATTCATTTTGAATTACTGTTCTATACAAAATTAAATCTTAAATATACAAATAATTATTCATGTTTAAACTGAGTAAGCTTATGATAACTTCTTCTAACATACTTGTTTTTAATCGATCTCATTTTGAGATCATGATGAACCCGAATGGTGTAAAATTTTGAAATTACCTCGTCGATAATTCGGTTTCTTAGATGAGCCTGGTGTTCTTCAATGAATACCAAATTATCGATGAGATGTTTCACAACAGTTAAACCGCGCTTTCACTCGTACTGATACATCTGATAACGCGACTTGGCGCATGCGCAGAGCCGTTTGAAAAATTGGCCCCTGAACGTAATGTTTCACAAAGGTGTTCGCATGTAACGTACCATTAGCAGTCCATATATACATGGTCGAAGGATTTGGGTCACTTTTTTGTAATCCGCAAAAAACATCTGTGATTGGAACTGGCAAGAATCTGTTGGAGCGCTAATGCGAGGTACCTCTTGTAAGTTCAATAATAATTCGCTAGGAGCCAGAAAATAGAATTTTGTATTTTAATTCAAAAAATGGGGCCCTATCTGCGAAGCTCAACTAATAGTATAGCATTGTTGTGAAAACAGCGATACTCTAATGAACGTTGTAATGAAAAGGAAGACAACTAAGATGTTTTGATTTAAGGAGAGAATAACGTGTACATTTATTTTCAACAATTTTTCTCGAAATTTTGACATTTGAGTGATTTTTGTAGAGCAAAATCAAACCTAACCCAACCTTTCTTTGAGGAGGCACCAATGTCTGAGTGATTTTAGGTTTGAGTGATTTTTTTATAACAAAATTAAACCTAACCTAACCTCTCTTTGAGGAGGTACTATGGTCTGAGTAATTTTTGTATAGCAAAATCATAGCTTAACCTCCTTTCGAGGAGGTACCAAGGTCTGAGTGATTTCTCTTTGAAAGGAACCAACCAACACCAAATAAATTGAAATTAGTCATACAGGTACACTTTGTTCTCTCCTGGAATAAGAGCGCCAAAAGTCTGCTCTTATCACTGAAAGGACTACATCATACAACGTTTCCAATATTAAACTACGGTTGAGCTTCGCAGGCAATCCCAAAAAGGGCAGTAAATTTTGAAAATTTTGCAACGATATACATACGATTTATAGACACTAAAATAACAAGATACACAACTGCTGGTCACATGCAAATTTGCATAAATAATTGCTCACATCTTTCCCTTTAGCGGCTCTGCTTATTAACCCTCGCGACGTGTTTTTTTCGACTTTCAGTAAAGAATTTGTATACATTCGTTGGTTTTGATTTCCTTCCTTGTAATTTCATTGGTCAAAATCTGATTGATTGCTTTCTGTGATGTCACAGATAACAAAAATTTTCTGTGATATCACAGAGAACAGTCAACCATTTTCTGTGATATCACAGAGAACAATCAAACAGACATCGACCAATGAGATTACAAGGAATGAAATCAAAACTAAGCACCGTACGCGAATTCTTTACTGAAAGTCAAAAAAAATCACGCGAGCAGCGCCTCTACAGGGAAATATGCGAGTAATTATTTACCAAATCCCCTCACATCTGGGCCCACCACTTGTGTATCTTGTTATTCTAGTGTCTATATAGTACGACTACACTGTTCGACGTTTCATTGGCACGTCCTCTTTAGTTTCATCATTACCACCAGATATCAGACAGTTAGCTTGATAGTCCCAATTGGGACTGGCAGAATTTATTGGAGCGCTAATGCAAGATACCTCCTAGTAAGTGCAATAATAAACCGTTAGGGATCAGAAATTTAAATTTTGTATTTTAATTCAAAAAATTGACACTAAATTTTGAAAATTTTGCAACCATATGCGTACGATTACACTAATCGATGTCTCATCGGTACCTCCTTGTTAGTTTCATCAATTACCACCAGATATCATACATTTAGCTTGACTGCCCCAATTGAGTTGCACAACATTTCACGTGTATTTTTTGATAAAAATTACACAATTTACGAAAATTCGAATAGGTATGCTCTGCAATAGGTGGAAAGTCCCAGAGTTGGAGTGAGATTGGAAATGGTTGGCGTGGGATGTAAATAGTATTTGATAAAAACTAAAAGGTTGATAACGCTAGCAATTATACAATTATTTCAACTTTTACTTCTTTTATCAACCTCCCCCCTCCGGAAAAAACACGATATATGCATGTTTTCCATCACGTGTGTAAACAAAATGAGAATTTTTATTGCAAAAACAAAAGCACGCGGCGCCGATATACAAATAAGAGTACGTAAGGTATCAGGTAACGTGCTTAAACGTGGTTACTGGTTAGGTGCGCGCCACTTTGCAGTGTGGTAACCTACAATTGAGGAGGAGGAGTCGTAACGATTTTAAAATATAGCGTCCCAGCGAGACTTTTAATTTCGCTCGCCGCGAATTATTAATGTGTTCAGGTTCGAGAACTTTGTAAGAAGACAAATCTGTCACTTTCAACCTTTTTCGTCGTCTTATACGAACGGCCTGCCGTGCCATACTATAACTTTCTCTCAGTACTCTCGAACTAAACTACTTTTTTTATAGTAGTTTTCCTTCGCGAAACGATAAAATTCAACGTATTTACCCGCTACGCCGTACTTTAACCGTATATCGCAAGCTTTACCGACGTTTAAACAACGCAATCCGTATCTGCGATGGGAATCGATATATCTACGTTTTTCAACATATTGTGTAGATTTATCGATTAATCGAGATGCTGCGCCCAAGTTCTATCTGCCGGATTTCCTGTTATACGCAAACTTTTAAGGCTAATGACAAGAATAGGTGTATTTTTTTCCGCAAATGTTTCTTTTATATGTTTGTACGAGTACTTTGTAGCATATTATTACTAGTACAGTCAATCTGGCCCAAAAATGGCCGAGATGATAAGCTGAATTTTGGTATATACCTAGTATTCGATACCATTTATAACATACTTCACTCCGGAACAAATGTCATGTTCGTAAGTTCTCTTTTTTGTGAATCTAAGCCCCCTCCAAAGATAAGTTTTTCGCTTATATCTTGGTGAAAACTGGTTTTATCAAAAAAATAGTTCAGTTCAAAATTGAAACCCACTAAATTCTCTACAAAATGCATATACTAAGAGTTTATGTGACTGGCTTAAATTCCGAGCTACGTGCTATTGAAAAAGGAGCATTTTTCGTGAGTAGATGAATTTTTAGCCTAATTGTGTAGAGCACAGTTTTTCGGCTCTAGTGTAGCAAAAAATGATTCTATGAAAAAAAATAGCTTAGTCGAGGTTGATGCCTACTAAACCCTCTACAAATACTGTATCTACAAAACTAGGCTAAAAAATAATCAAAACCCCACTTCTTTGCGACGCCACAGCTCTGAAACCAAGAAAGCAATCTAACTTCTTTATAATGGAATTTATAGAAAATTTGGTCATCTTTCATTTTAGTTATAATACATTTTCACGAAAAACCATTTTTTCGCATGGTTACGGGTAAAAAACTAAATTTATGCGAATTTTGTAGAAATTCAAGAAAAATGCTCCTTCTTCAATCGCACGTAGCTCGGAATCTAAGCCAGTCACATCAACTCTTAATATATGCATTTTGTAGAAAATTTAGTGGGCTTTAATTTTGAACTGAGCTATTTTTTTGATAAAACCAGTTTTCACTAAGATATAAGCGAAAAACTGATCTTTGGAGGGGGCTTACATCCTTAAAAAAGAGAACTTGCAAACATGGCATTTGTTCCGGAGTGAAGTACGTTGTAAAAGGTATCGAATACGAAGTATATTCCAAAATTCAGCTTATCTTCTCGTTTTGCGAGCTCAAATGCCAGATTGACTAGACTAAACAGCCAACTTCGCGATACAAAATTTCAATTCGATGCGAAATATTTAAGCTCTTATCACACGTCTCAAAAATAAATATCAATATCAACATTTAAATTCTAATGGATCACGTAGTCCAAAAATTGTTACCATTAGATGAAGAAAAACAGACGAGCAACACGATGAAAGAAAATACAGCGCTGACGAATGCATATTAAAAAGTAAAACGAATACAAGTCGGAGTTTTTTTATGCATCGAGACAGGTCACACTGTTACGTTTATATACGTTACTGAAACCATTTGACACGTTTTCAAGTTGCGACCTAAAATTATATATTAATGAAGTCGTGCACGACCATGAAATCTAAACGTCACACTAGCAAGTTACATTCTCAAGTGAAAATTCTCTACGCCACAAAAATACACTCATTTTTTATGCATAGCCCAGAAAACTAGGAAAACTTGTTATCTATACTATTTTTATGCACCAACTACTCATCCGAAGAAAAAAATTCTTTTTTCGTAATTTTTACCCTTTAGATATGCCTTAGTAACCTATTACTTTCTTTGAAACGAAACCTCGCTTTAATTACTTATTGAAGAAATCAGCGCACCAGATTTTCTGATAAGTTGAAAATTAAGGTGTCTCGATGCTGGTGAACTCCCCATCATCAACAATATGGTAGGGAATTTTCATACCTTTACTTCCCCTTCAAGTGGAGCTAGGAGCCTCCAAAGTAGGTCACTTTCGTATTGCATATTTTGATAAAATTTACCTGAAAAAGTATTTTTTCTGAAACATTGAAATGTGTCATACAAAAATAGCATGTTTTGCTTCATAAATCCACTAAAATGTCGAGAAAATTTGTTTTTTTTTTTCAAAAATTGCCCTTCTTTGAGGGCTCCTAGCTTTACTTGGAAGGGAAATAGGGGTCTAAAAATTTACCTCGGATGGTTTCAACTCAAACCCTACAACATAGGAAAATTTCAGCTAAATCAAAAACCCACTATTTTTTTCACACCACCCTAACATAAGTGTAGATATAGCCACTTCACATTAGGCTCATGTATGCACGTTTGCCAACCCCAGGAAAGTAATTGATTGATTTTAGCCCAACAATCGACTACTTGAAAATCTTCGTGCTACGTTACAAGTTGGCAGGATTCCTTTGCATTATTTTTCAGGCGCAAAACGGGACCTTCGGTATAACAGGTTGCATAACCTGTGCTCAAAAGCAAAAAAACAATATCCCTGCAACTGCCCAAGAATATTGTGATTGTGGAATATCGCTCTATCAAGCAAAACTGTCTCTACAATTTCAATATTCTTAATCAAACGAGTGAATTTTTTGAAGTGATATCTCAAAACACACACTTGTTTGATTTTTTCATAAATGTATGTGGATTTCAAAATGGTGCGGTAACTTTGCACTATGCTGCGGCTAGAGTTTTAGGAAGCCGTGTATTCAAACGATGAAATATTAGTCTACCATTATAATTATCAAGTACGCGAACATGCAACAAGTTGTAATTTCTATCTAATTTCACTCGACAAAACGAATACCTACTTCAAGTGAAAGCAGCAGAGGAGAGAAAAAAAATCGAAAAAAACCGTGTATCGAATTTCCAAGTTTACATTTTCATGTAAATTGCTTTGGTATATTAATGATAATAATAATAAAGAAAAAGTTTAAGAGCACTCAGGAAAAAAGCCACGGTAAATTTTATCAGATCAAACTTTTATGGAAAATACACTTGTCTTTTTTTTGTTATTATTCGCGTTAAAGCACTCTTACAGTGAATTTTGTTTTCTCTCTTTGAAACGTCGAGATTACAGCGAAGCTTTTATTTTTTCCATCCTTTTTTCTTTTTTAATTTTACTTTTTTTCAGCCTAAATGTTTTGATTTATTTTGATTACACACGTTTATCGAAATGTTTACGAGTTGGTCGTTAAAACAGGTCAAGATTTGAAACAAAATTTAATTTTTCGTTAGCAACGAAACGAGAGAAAAAAAAAATCTGCCAATGTTATCCGACCTGAATAAATTATTACCGAATACGTCGACTGGTAGAATTTTCATTTGGCGTATTGCAGTGTAACATTAATCTGCGAGTATTGTATCTGTATTTTATCGACACGTTTATATTAGGTATTTTGTACGTTTCGCCAAAACAATTTTCCAAACGGTTGAAAGGAAACTAAACCGGAAAATTGGAAGACGCACCGACTGCAAATATGAGCAAAGTAAACGTTAAACAAGCCAAGCCAGTCAACACGCAGGACGGGAAAACATAATGCTGTGGAAAAGCAAGGTATCTAAAAAGGAAGGAAGATGTAACGAAACCGAGCGAGCAGAGTAAAGGAAAAAATCCAGATCAAAAGAAACCAAAAGAATAATTTAAAGTTTGTAAATTTCCAATTTTCTCTTTTAGGTATTTTCATAAAGAAATACGACTGTTTTTTTTCTTTTTTTAAAACCAAAATACTTTTCTTTTTATTATCAACGGCAGAGAGCAGAGTTATAAGTACGTTACCGTTTCTCGCTTTTATTCACGTAACAACTTTTGGTTAATTTACTTAATATTTCAAAAGATTATACGAAGTGTTTTGATACGGATCGACCGAGTTGCACCTGGTAACAACCCAAGTACAAAAATGTAAGATTTCCCAACGTTGGTTTGCGCACTGAACAAACACGACGAAAAATTAATTCCGTCGAATTCGTCGTTTCTCTGAAATATCGTACGAGTTTATTTTTAAAAAGCTCGGTTTTTTTTCAACTTGAAACGAAGAATAAATTAACGAATTCGAAATGCCGCAACGTGTCGTGTCGTCTTTAATTTTTAAAATTAGAGTTGTTTTATAGCGTCGTACTCCAAGAGGTCAGAAAAATTCCCGAATAAGCGGCTTAATTTCGATGGTAAAGGAAACACTAACGCCATGTGACACAAATGACCTTTCAAATTACGCATATTTACCCCCCTCTTCGTACCCGCAACCTAAGCGTATTAGAGGTAGTATCAATGCATGCGTGAAATTCATGACACTTAGTCGTTACATTCGAATAAATCATCTCGCACACAAATACCCAATAAAATATATAAAATTGATTCGACGAGTCTTGACCTACAGACACGATACAGGGTGAATAACGAGTAATGCACAATACTTCACCGGTAAATTAGTACTCAAGAAAAAGAGGTAAAACATGTTATTATCAAGGATGGTCTAACTTGAAAATTGAAGGGGCCCAGAATTTTTGAATTTTTAAATAACTCGAAAAATTCTGCTGATGGAAAAAAATTGCAAAGACATTTTTTTAGATTTTAATGCATACGGCAAAATCAATCTTTTGATATTTTTGCCTAATTTCTAAAATGAAGGAGTAACGAAGCGAAAAAGATTTCCACACGATGTAGCGCCTTCAATATTCGAGAGATGCAAATTTTGTTTCATCTTTTTTATAAAACTGATCAAAATCTACAAAAAAGACAAGAACAAAATTTTGCATATCTCCAATATTGAAGGCGCTACATCGTGTGGAAATCTTTTTCGCTTTGTAACTCCTTCAGATTAGAAATTAGGCAAAAACATCAAATAGCTAATTTTGTTGTACGTAACAAGATCTATAAAAATGTCATTACAAATTTTTTCTATCAACAGAATAATGATGTATTTGCAAGTTGAAAAATTCGACGTCCCTTCAATTTTCAAGTTATACACCTTTCATAATAATGTTTTCTGTCTATTTCCTGGAGAACTATCTATATTGGTGAAATATTGTGCATTACTCGTTTTTCATCTTGTAGATGCTCCAAAATACTCGAACTAGAGATTCGTGACATGAACATTGTAAATCCCTATTTTAATCTCGGGCCCAGGACGAATATGTTCTAGGGCCCCTGCTCAATTTACGAATGATGCGTATTAAATGAACGAAATAGGAAAAAATTGCCCAGATTATTAAATATCTTGGAAGATTTCCAAGCCCTTTGCGAAAAGTGGGCTCAGGACAAAGCTTATTTGTCCCTTTCTCCTCTCGGGCCCTTTACGGAAAACAGGCCCGAGGCAAAGTGCTCCCTTTGTCAGGTCTCCCGACAGCTTTCCACGCATCTACCAATGTAACCAGATGTAATCACGATTAACCGATAAATTAAATTTTCGTTCGATAAATACGTAGCGTAAACTAGAGTATCGCCTGTTTGAAATATTTATTCAAAAATTATATAACCGTGATTTCCAACAGACAGCGTAACTTTGAAACAAAAAATTGCTATTACACGATTCTAGAGTACCTACTCGTCTGTCTACATGACTTGTTCGCGTTTAATAGGAGTAATTTAAATAAAGCTTTCATAAATTTTTTATTGAATTTTCTTGTAAGTTATGACGTAACCTTGAATTAGTTGGCGTGATTTTAAATGCGCATTTTGAAAAAAAAAACAAATCAACGGCGATGTCTTTTTTTTATCGGTTCTTCATATAGGTTTTTTTCTTCGTTTTTTGAATTAGGTATCAACCAAAGTTAACGCAGGAAGTGTAGTTATCATGAGGCTGGTTTTGATAACAAATCTTTTGAAGAGATTTTTTTAATGGTAATATGGTGCTAGTCACTTGATGGGCTGCTGAGAAGATCATGCAGAAGGTTGAAACTGTGGTACATTGGTTATCATAATATTGATTGGTAGCTTTCTTTCGAGGTGGAAACACCCTCTAAGTTCAGAGTGTAATGCTGTACGTTCGATGATCCTTGATAAAGGTATAATTATCGATAGAACTACAAACGTGTATACGAGCGCAGGTAGATATTAATTCGGGGTCTGAAATCAGCCTCAAAATGAGCACCCATCGGAATCTGCACGATGAATGGAGCTCGATTTCTTAGCAACGCATGTGCATTTCACGAGTTCAATGATAGGTATCCGCATATCCACTGGAGTACCCAGCGAAATATCAGTTTTATTAAAAATCGAATCATAATTGGGCGTCGATGGCGCCAGCAAAAATATAAATTTCCATGTTACCTCGTAAACTACAAGATAATATGAAAGGACGTAGAGGAATTGGAAGTCTAGGTCACCGAACTGCTCACCTGGCTACGTACGCTTTTGATATGAAATAACATTCGCCCTGTGATCGTTTCAGTTTTCCAGCCAATCAACTTTCGCTTTTTAGCGCATCGAAATACAGGTGTGAAAATTTGTTTTCGCGTGTTAATCCAATTCCAAAGCAATATTCGCATCTGCGAGGTTTGAAAATTTTCAAAAGATGTACGAGGGTTGATCGATAAACATTTCAACGATTTAACTTTAATTCGGATTTAGGAAGGCGAGCCCTTTTTGAGCAACCGAAACAATCGAAATCTCAGACAATGACGTGTCAATTTTGTAAGCAAGTATCATCGACACTTGAAGAAATTTTTGAAAATTTGCAATTCCGAAGTATTCCGAAGTGATACGATGATCAGCTGGTTTGACGATTTGAGGCACCTTCTACTATCAGGTTCTTTTTTCGTATCGACGAACGAGAAAAAGAACCAGAGGATATTGGCAAAAACGTAAGCATCACTACTAACTCGAAAAAAAGAAAAAATACGTAAACGATCAATGGTTTCTACGTGCTGATCCATTGAAACGATCACAGGGTCACTAACCACTACAGGCGTATAATTGCTACAATACGTCTACGCGAGGATATTCACAAAGATGACACGACCAAGATGATAACTCCGAAACATAATTACGAATACATAGCAAAACGAATGATACAACGGTGTAAAATGCGATGAAAATTGTGGAAAAAAAATGAAAATTGGATAAAGAAAGAGAAAGTATGTAGAGGAACGGGGGTGCTGGAAAAAGAAAAATTTGTACGGTACGATAAATTAGCAAGCGTTACTTACGCAGCTCGCACGATAGGTAACCAACCGTCTTCGGGTGCCAAAAGTAAAGCGCAAAAAATTTGGAACCAAAGCAGGAAACCGGTTTTTGTGAGCCGGGTCCCCGAGTGACCCCTCATTTTAAAAATTTTATCGCGGGGCTATTCCATTATTTTTCGTTGAGGAAAAGCCCGGCAAACCGTACGTATGCGATCCGAATTCACAACTGGGAGTGGTGGCTCTCATTGGCGGCGACTATTTGGTCCTATGTTTTTTCGACGGATGGGGCGCGGCAGCCCGCATTTGCGCAAATCTTTTTGCCTACTACTATCGATCGTAGCGCCCCGGGCCCAACGCGTAAGCTTACCCAGTAAAAACGGCACATGATTCGTTTCACTTTCAAGGAAAAACTCGTTCTTTTATTTTACTTTTCTTTTTAATTTTCCATTTCAATTTTTTCCCAACGAGCTAATATGTGGAAATCTCTTTATACGTAGTACACCGACCGACCTACCGCGTTATTCTTACTCGATCGTTTATTTATTCGCACCTTCCTCTTAACCTATCCTCACGCCCGCATTTCCTCTTATTCGTCTTCATCTCGCCGTGTAACCCTTGTTCACGCTAATTATAGATAGGTACTTTTTTTCATTCATTTTTCCCTCTTAAATGGCTCGTCTTTTCCAACAGACCTGATGGAAAAAAATTAATTAGGAAAAAATACAACGTAACTATCGCTCGTCGTCGATTAAGATGTTGGGGCGAAAAAAAAAAAAGCTACGCCGCTGTTTCCTTTCTCTTGACTAACTCACTAACTACCGTATTTAATCGTTTCAATGGTAAATTTTCAAAGTTAACTCGCTCGTAAATAAATCATATCGTACCTACCGAGTTTATTATGAAGCCGCCGTAGATATTATTTATTGTAATTAACGTGAAAAATTACCCTCTTGTGACCTTTTACATACCTATATCTTTATGCGGAGCGTTGAAAAAAAAAGACATTCTATATGTATATGTAGTATTTATGTGAATATGAAAAAATACCTTTGCTTTGTATTGTTTTCAAGTCACCCCCTCCCACCACAAAGGTAAACCTCCAAATTTAATTTTCCACAAATTTCGCTAACTAGTTGAATATTCTTGCATTCTCTAAACTGATAAGTACCATTGTTGGAAGCTTGGGTTAAATAGCACGTAGCTTAAAAATACATCTCACATTCAGATTTCTCATACAAATCTTTATTTCGCTACAGAAATCGAATAATTTGAAATATTTCAAAAATCTACGAACAAAATCATCCGAAAAAACATTATTTTTCAAGAATTTTTAAATCATAAAAACATTGACCTTTTTATAAAGTTTTTCAATGGAATCCTTATTGAAAAATTTCTTCTCAATATAATGTACCTCCTATTTTTTTTTCATTTTTTTTTGCGAAATAACTCAGGTTGTTTGGTTTTTTTTTTACGCGATGCTTTTTCGTCACCTTTTCTCGCCGTTTCGAAGCTTTGTTTTACTTTTTTTTTCTCTCTCGCATTTCATAATTCATTCGCAGTTTTCCATTCCATATTGTATTTTCACATCATTTCACATTGCCACCCTATCAAAATTTCCTCAATACACTACTCGTCGGGTATTCGATGCCATTAATCAAGCGTCTACTTCAATTATGTTAAAATCTCGCTATAAAAAAAGCCTTTTCATCGTAAAAAGAGAGGTGACCTGTAAAATGCATGCTTCAAGATGTAGAACCTAGGCTAAAAAACCTACTGCGAAGCTGGCCACTTTGCCTTAACGAATGTACGAAATTTCCACCAGTTTATGCGTTTGTTAAAAATCTCTGGTGTTTGTGTAAAGTCATGCGACTGGTAAAGGTAGCTGAAACGTTCAACGCTGTCTCGACAGAGATTTAATATCTCGTGACAGATTGCGAGGGATCGAATAGGTGATTTTGAACCTCTGCCTGTTCACCTCAAACTCAGCATCTGGGGTCTTCCTCGACCACCTCAGAATGGCGAACGAATCGTTATTCCTTTGGTAGGGAGGGGAAAATATTTAAATGAAGAACAACAATATGATAAAAAGTTCAATACTTGGAAAAGATCATATGCATAACAGCTACAAAAATTGTTTCCCACGTGTAATGCAGTCTCTACTACTCGGACGAGCGAAAAACGTTACGTCCTTGCAGAACCGAGGTCCCACTTATGTGGAGGAGATGGGGAAATAATGAGGAAAAACGAGTATTTGTCCTATTGATCTATTGAAAAAATTAAACAAAAGAGCGATTTATCGCAGTGTCGTGGTAAGAGAGGAGAAAAACGTAAGATCAAAGTGGCGAAAGAGAGATAAATCGCAGTTGTACCTTTGGCAAAGCGAGAGAGAGAACAAGCTTAAAAAGCGCAAAAGACCGAGGAGTCGTAATTTCATGTTTGATATAGAGAGAGAGAGAAATTAAATGTTGCAAAATGGCGACGCTTCATTATTTCACGTGCAAAAATGTGTGCAGCACGAAGGTCACTGTCGGTGGATCAATCGATCATAAATACCGTTGCGCGACACACTTTACAAGCGAGTAGAAGAAGCGGTACAGTCTTACTCGCATCCCACAACGGTTGACCGATCGAACCCCGTCTATGCCGAAATTTTTTTTTCATTTTCTCTTTTCTCTCCTTTTTTCTAATATGACTCGTTACAAGATCTTGGGAAATTATGTAAATTGGTGGATAATCTGATAGTTTTAATATGAATTTCGAACCAGTGGCGCAACCAAGGGGGAGCTAAGGGGCTAATGTACCCACCAGAAAGAAAATTTAATCGTAAAAATCTTCTCAAAAATTATAAAAACTTGATATTTTTGTAACAGATGTAACAAAAATTTTCGCCCTCACTTTGCTCGGGCAATTTTTCATCTCTCAATTAAAATTTTTGTGTAAAAAATGAAAAAAAAAGTCTTAAGGGCCGAAATAACTTGATGTAAAACTGATTGGTACGTATTTCAAAACTTTAATTTTACTAGTGGGTGATTATGAGGGGTAAGGCGAAAACAAAGAGTCAAGTTTTGTACCTATTTTTTTATGACCTTCAAAAAGAAGTAGATCCGAAATCATAAGGAAATTCTAGCCCCCTATAAAAGTTCCAGCAAGCCGAAATACTGAATTATCATTGAAAATTCTCAAATACAAAAAATGGGAACTTCACGTGCCTCAAAATGTTCACACGTTCACAGTTTCGAGATCTGGGATTTCGAAAAACGCAGGCTTTCGAATACATAAAATAGAGGGTGTTCCGGGGTAGAAGTAAGGCCTTCAACCCAGGAACTGTGCAACATAAACTGAGTCTATGTATGCATGTTTCCCTACCTCCGGGCTGCAGGGGCAGCGGTATACCCTTTCAAAAAATTTTTTTTCTCTTTTTTGTTAACTGAATTTGAAAAAATATACCTCAATTACTAAAATAGACAGAATTGTGCGGTTTGTTTTGGGAGAAAGAAAATTTTATCTAGATCATTCTAGTGTGGATGATTTTTGTGTTAGGTTAATATTCAAGGGCGTAAATGCCAAATTAAAGAAGAAAACGCGTTTCAAATTGTGAAATTTTTATCATTTTTATTGAATT
>QBDW01005457.1:0-20338 GCA_003261595.1 Maconellicoccus hirsutus | reverse complement strand
GAATGACTGGTTCGTAATCTAAAGAGGATATTTTCGTCTTTACGGGATTTCTGATAGGAGTTTGCCAGAGGTCAACGGTTTTCTTAATTTGTTTGAGTTTGTTGGTGTTTGGAACGATGTCCCAGAATTGTTGGAAGGATTTCTGGATAAAAGATTTGCAGGAATTTTTGACATCAAGGATAGGGATCGGTGTATTTGGAATTGGAGAGATAGAGAGAGCTAGTTTTGCGGTTTGATCTGCTTTTTCGTTTTGAGGAATGTTGGTGTGAGAAGGAATCCAGCAGAGAATGATTTCTTTACTTGATGAAGACAGGTATTGAACAATTTCTTGAGAAATAGGATGTTGTTTCTTTTTATAAAAATTTTGGATGGATAATAGAGCTGAGAGGGAGTCGGTTAGGATTAGGATGTTGTTAGATAGAAGATCTTGACAGTAGTTTATTGCTGATTTTATAGCATGGAGTTCTGAAGAAAGCACTGAGAAGAGTGGGGGTAAAGGAATTGGGATAATAAAATCGTCATGGATGATTGAGCAGCCTGCACTTATTGGAGATTTGGAGCCATCGGTGTAGATTTGTGAGAAGCCTGGATATTTAATTTCCTCTTCCACGTCGTATTACAAATGCAAAATAATTCACAAATCCACGAAATAACTTCGAAAAATCTAAAAAATCCGCCAGTTAAAAGCTTAACTCATCGAGACAACGAATTCGTACTCCCAAAAAGTAAAAAACCCAGCGCGAAAACAAACATTTCTCCACGGCAACTCTTCGTCTTCGCTGTTCAAATATTTAATACATCGCACAGAAGCAAAAATACGCTTTAATATTTAATTTACATTTCACGACGTCGATAAATATTTACTCCTTTTATGTCATTTTAATCAAAAATTCTATTTTTTTATCGGAAACTTCCCGCTAAGACGTAAAAAGATTCTGTTTGTGAAAGCACGGTAAAATTTCATCTCAGCTTATTACATTAACTTGTACACCGGAAGGGGTTTCGATGTCGCTGTCATTATCAGACCTCCTTAGATCTCCGGTCTTGGGCGCAAAATTTCCAATGATAAAACACGCTTTACGTTAAATCAACGAAACGTTAATCCAAATTGATGACAATCGCATTGACCCCAAAAAACCTCCGCTATGCATTTGCATATGAAATAAACCCGAGCTCCGGATCGAGCTGTGTTTTAACCGAGCAATATCGTTGACTGATATCTTAAGCTATATTAATGACCGTTCGAGTTTTAACACATTATGATTGCGGTGCCCTCATCTCTCTCGATAAGCTGACCCGTTCGGTGGTCTCGCGTACCGTCTCGTACAATGCATCATCGTGATTTATGCCGGTTACATACACAATGTCCACTAGGCCATCAGTGGTATTCAAACGTGCGCCTATCGAGGATTAAAGCCAGCATATGAGGTTTTCGTTTCATCCTCGACGAGTAGCCTCGGCAATTCGGTGTTAATGTATTCGTCAAGTGGAAACATCGTTGATTGGATTTTCACCCGGTAGTGTCATCGTAGGCAGCTTTCCTTAATCGCCACCTTAATACTTTGTCGCACGAGCTCGCGTCAGTTCGCCTATCATGAGGGTAATTACGACAATTGGCCATGTATGGTCACGGACACGTGTCTATGTCGATAACTAATAACAGCAAGTACTATTGCAAACATAAATACCACCTTTCACGTTATGAATATCAATTAGGGACAATTCGCAAATAAAATACATATAAAAAACACCGTAGCAGAGCATATGCAACTTTCAGCCAATGTAAAATTATTACTCGATGTTCTAATTCTTCAAACAAATAAAAATTTAAGGATGTCAAAAATTATTAAAAAATAGAAAAAAAAATACAAATAAGAAAAAGAAAAAAAATATTTAGAGGATGGCAAAAATAATTCAAAAATTGAAAAAATACGATTAAAAAAGAAAAAAATCGCCAAAAAAATCGAAAAACATAATTTCTTAACTTGAAAGAAAAATACCAATTTTTCCCCCCCCCCCCCAATTCAAATCCTTCCCTGAATTCCAAATTAATTTCGAAATAACAAAGTGAAAATCAACAACTGAGATTACATACAAGAACTACCGAACTATTTGGTAGATCATCGCGATACCATACTCCCCTCAAAGCCCCCCCTCACACCACATTGGGAACCACTACCGGTCCACTACAATAACTTGACTTATATCGGCGGTGCCGTTAATGCATATTGTGTAACTCTTTCAAACATTAATCATCGCTGTATTAAATCCTTTGGAAAATTTGCATTTCGAATTAAGTCCTCACAATTCACCCCTATTGTACGAAATTCAGTTATAAAATAATCAAACACGTAATAATGCCCGGTCCGGCTTTTTTTTCTCCTTTTCACTTATGTATACCAATTTAAAAGCAATTCGCAGCTTATTACGAAACGTAAACATTATAATACGTTTGGTATTTTGTTATATACATAGAAAAAAAGGTATTTACAAACGTAGAACTTTTTTTCAACCAAGTTAATCCTTTCGTTTTGAAATTTATATATAAGCTCGGAACTGGTAATAATTAATGATAGGTGGTTTCCCTTTCAGAACCTTTTAAACTTTTTTTTTCACATTTTTAATATTCTGTTTTGTGTTTTTAATAAAAATCACAATCATATTACCGAAAATTCTCCGAGCATATACTGCTGAAAAATTATCCAACAGGTGGAGAAAGCAGTAAAATATCAAAAAAGTAATAATCAGTCAAAATTTCAGGAAAGAGAAAGAAAAAAATTAAAAACCCTGAAGACACGGGGCACCTCAACGAACTCCAAAACTACAGTAGCACCTTCCATATTCGATTTTGATAAAATCACATGGCCTTGGTTTTTTTCTGAAGATATGTATTACTTTCAAACACCCCGAACACCTCACCAACCACATGTAACTCCACATAAATTCACCTCACACCTCACATCGAAATAACCCACCGTCTAAATTCCACAACCGGAGCATTCGCCAATGAGAACAGTTAATATTTGCGTTTACCACGACGACGTGTAAAACGATGTTGACATAGTTCGCACTAGCACATTTGAAAAACCTACGTTTGTAATTCGATATATTTACTCGAATTATGTTTATTCTAACCTATCAAACTTGTCGACTTGTCGGTGGGTAAAAAGGGGTAAGTTGGTAGCTCGAGTACAAACATTCTCGTTATTGTGTATAATTGCATGATAAGTTATATCCAAATATCACGAAACATTCGGTTACAAGGGCCCAAAACAATTTATACATTAAACACGTACATTTCCCTCTTCCTCTTGTACCACAAACCACCAAATGGTACTTTGAGAAGTCATTACACAAAACCAACTTTCTCGTTCGATACTCGACCAAGTTCTTTTTGTGCATTTTGACGAAATTCATTTCCCGAGGGATATTAAAATATGTTCTTAATAAGTTAAGCCGCGTTCCCAATTAGGCTCAAGTTTGCTACACGAAAAAGGGATGTTTTTACCTAACGTAATATACGCTTACGCCTTCCCTCGCCATGCTTCACTTCTTACTCATCTCGCGCGCCGGAGCGTTTTTCTTTAATTAATTTGTGTAAATATTACCTACAGTAGGAGTATTAAGGATTAATTCGGCCTATGAAAGTCCTTAAAAGCGAGCTTTTTTCCTTACTATTTAATATTCAAACACTCGCGACTAAATCCATAATTCCATATCGCGTAAAAATTCGCCGACGCCGAGCACCGGGGGTTCTCTTTTATGCATTTCCATCCAAGATGCGCGGATTTTCTTAAATGATTTTTCCCACTCGAGAGTCGGGTAAAGGATTATGAAGTAAAATCATAAAAGTTATGTACCAGACGCGATGGATCTGAAAATGGATTGACGAGGGGGAGAAAAGGGGTGCTTTAGACGCCACACCTGAAAGACGTCGTTCACCGCGTGTCACCGCTGGAAAGCCACGTCGCCGATGGGGCTTTCCAAAATGACCCATATACAACTGCTGAATACTAAATTATCGTAAATTGATGGTAAAATACACAAAATGACGTTAAATTACAGCAATTTATGGTTAAATCATTGTAAATTACCGGTGAATTACACAAATTAAATTACTGGTAAATTACAAAAATTGACGGTAATTTACCATAAATTATTGGTAAACTGTCATAAATTACCGGTAAATTACTTTAAATTACCGGTAAATTACTTTAAATTACCGGTAAATTACCACACATTTACCGGTAAATTACCATAAATTACCGGTAAATCATCAGTAAATTGCCATAAATTACTGGTAAATTACATAAATTACAGGTAAATTACCGCAAATACTGCAAACTTACAGTAATTATTGCAACTCATCAAGATTATATCATGAAATGACATTTACAACTATTTTGCTATCATTTGCCTTTCCGTAATAACGGTAATTTACCCCAACTGCGATAAGCTTCTGATTCAGATCTTAGCCAAGAGGCCGAGAAGATTATTGCAGCTTCAACTACGATTGAGAATTATTATGAATAGAAAAAAAAGGAGTGTGCGGTAGCGAGCATTGCGAAGCAAAGTTGGTAGCGAAGCTACCACTATACTTTGGGAATAATTCAAACTACAGAAAAATTCAGATTATTGACATAACGCCATTTAAATCACCGCTTTGTTTCACGCACATCCCGGTTCATCTCACAATTTACGACCTCCCAACGATTATACGTGTAAATAAAAAATAAATCCACAACGCCTAAGAAGTTAAAAACACACCGAAACAATTCCCGGTCATGTACAGATTTAGGGTTAATTATCCAGGAAGTTTTTCTTTGTGTCTACAAGAAACCCCATCACACCCTTGTAAGGAGCTGAGAGTTCCAAGGGCAGAAAAAAATTAATAATAGTTTTATAAGCCTAATACATTAAAACATCAGTTTTTAATCTTTTTAATACCTTCGTCATCTCCCCAGAGGTAATAAAATTTTCTTCTTGGTTCCTTGTTCTTTTGGTATTAAAGTCGGCGATTTATTAAGACCCTTTTTTTCAAATATAATTTTCTTTTATGCCGAAGTAAATAAGCTCGCTTTAACGCGTTCTCGATATTCAAAGTGTTTAGTTATTTTCACACGAATGAAGAACACATAGCATCTTTCTTGAGGGTGTCAATTATTTATTATTAAAATTAATTTCTCGCTTTATTTTTTCAAAGGGCTAAAAACGAACATTATAAAAGCTATATTTAACTTATTATGCGAAACTCGTAAATATTTCTAGTTTGCTTTACAAGTCAAATACGTCGTAAATGATTAAGGGTGATGAGATTCAAGGGGTTGGAATATTCTCCGATATACGCGAATATTTCACATTTCGTTATTAAATAATCATTTCGACTTCGTCGTCGCGCTTTTTTGGAAACTTAATTTAATTTTTTTCACAGGCATTGTTACCGATTGACAATCGTAAAGAGCGTGAACACCTTTGACGCGAGGCAACAAATCGCGTCGAATAAAAAATTAAAAGAATTGAATTCAACTCCCCCAAAACATAATTTTCGATCCTACCAACACGCCTAGTGTACTCGCTAAAGAGTACATATTCGAATGGGTAACTCCATTATGGAACTTTTCATCGCCAATTTCGCGTCGTTTTCCCTACAACGAAGTTTCCTCGTAGGTAAGATTTTTTATTTACTTGGAATGTGTTGCATTTGCCGGTGAAATATCAAAATATTCGAATCGAGATCAGAGAGTAGAGTCACTGACTAGTGCAAATGGACCTGGACACTACAGCTTGATTTATCTATTTGTAGTGATTCAATTCCAGGAAATATTTAAAATTTGCCTGGAAATTATGAGATACTTGAACTGTAATATATGAGGAAATCGTAGTTTTTGAATTTTTACTCAAAAACGAGAGGACTTGAGAAAATTTTTCATCTCTTATAATTTGAAGAAAATTAAATTTCTTATTTTTTGATATAAAAACAATCAATTTTTGACCATTTTTACCTATGTAAAGCTCATTTTCTTCTCGCTGGTTTTCAGCTTTTCTCAATGTTTTGCAACTTAGCATGCATGAGTGATGTTGTATAACATTACAATGAAAATTACCTGTTTAATTTGCTTCGTTCTTGCATATCTTCCAAAAATATTTTCATGAATTCCTGTAAAAAAAATTGTGCAACTAGAGATTTCGATTTTTTATAATGATACACCCTATATGAAGATACAGAGTGTTTTAGAGTACCCAGTAACTATGCAACATGAACTAAGTCCATGCATATACATATATTTGCCTAACCTTCGAGCCATAGGGGCCCCAACCTCATCTAAGATCCAATTTCAATAAATCAAATAACTCAGCGAGTAAAAAACCATAGACCCACACAACTCATCAATTCTGAGACTGGACTCGATCAGTGAGACTAGGATATCTGAGTATGATACAAAGCTACCATTTGATTATGTGACACCCCTTGGGGAATTTTCATCCCATACCTCGAAATCAACTGGCTCATTTCTCAGGTAGACTACGAACCAGCCCATCTTATGAATCAAGAACCTTCATCGACAACGCAACATAAAAGGCTAAGACCATTACACATCCGAAGTAATCATAATTATTTCAATTTCTCCGCCACTATCAACACCCATCCATCCCCTCCCCAATCGCCCATTAATTCGCACCATAACACTCTAAATTCCCAATTAACCCTCCCGACTCGTTTCCGCCTCGTAATATCTCCATCAAAAATGCAAATTACGGGTAAAATTTCCTCGTAGCACAATGAAAAATTCAAATCTAAAACTTCGTTTATTGTTCTCGTTCGAATTAAAAGATCCGGCGAAAAAATTCTCACCTTTTCCCAGGCGTCTTCGCCATTTACATTTTAAACTGGCTTAAAAAATTCCCTCTTTCGGCGCCCGCTTTAATAATAGGCCACTTTGATAAAGACTCAGCTTTATAAGTAAAATTACAAATAAATCTAACCCAATGTTCTCTTTCGTTCGTTACTTTTACACCATTTGCGAGAAAAAGCTCGTGAAAAGATTTTAATTTCCATTTTTAATTGAAAAAGTTAATTCGAATTTCTTTGTTTTCGCCTCTTTCAATACGACATAATGCCCGCGCCGTTGCCGCCGCTTCTCCGAATAAAGTTAAATTGTTACAATAAAAACCGACGGTTATGTCGAAAAGTCCATCTTGTTTACGCCTCCAATAACCCAGCTTTGCATGTGGTACGCATCGTTGCGCGGTGTTCCTCTTTCGAGTATACAGATCGTCTCGAGAAGGGTCTATAAATTCTTTGTTTTCGGGGCTCCGATCTCTTAATAGCTTTCCATAAAGTAAACAAATAACATAAGTGATTTTCTATGTTAATTTTTTTTATAACTTTGAATTTTAATTGCGTATCAAGCACTTCGTCAAGTTTAGGGTTAATTGAAGTATTCCGGGATCTATTAACGTGACACGATATTATTTAAATATCTTCCACATCTCTTTGTCTTTTACGACTACCTCGTCAATAAAACCATTTCGATTTCAAGAGATCATCAAACCCATCTCATTTACGGCTCCGATTCGTCACAAAGTGCGAATCTCGATGCAAATTACAGCAGCTCTCGATGATAAGGAGCATTCCGAGTTACCTTTTTATTGCCTTTTCAAACGAACGAAGAGAACTCAGGTGTACAAACTCCCATACTCTACCCTTTGTCGACGAAGGCTTTTAAACGATACCGAAAAACCCGTAATAAGGCAAACGGCGCGGATTAATGTCCGATATTATAAACACATCAAAGCCTTTAGCGCCGAGGGAAGCTCGCGTTCGATTTACATGCGAATGAATCGGCGGTTAAAACAAACGATTACAAGTGAAATACTATTTTTAACGTAATCGCTCTCTGTTTTTGTCGTTTTCATAACTGACAAAATGTTGTTACCGGGGAAAACAAACGCAGCTGTTAATTCACATCATTTAGCTTCGCAGACTCACCCCCTCCCCTATCGTTTGCAATTCCAGCCGCATGAAAAAACATATCAACGAGATTTACGTTAAATACGCCGTTAATACACGCGTCGATATTTTACGCCAACACAACCCATACCCCCTCCCTCTCCCCCCTCCTCTCAAACACTATACCCGAACCTCGCTAAAAATCCGCACCTCGTAATTAAACTCCATTCTATCGAACTCATCAGAAAGAAATTCCTCGATGGAAAAAGTTAATGAAAAATAGGGTGACCGAGTGGCTTTGAATGACAAGTAGTCCGAATTGCGAAGAATATAAGAAAAACGAAAACCTCGAGACGAGGGTACCTCGCTGATTACTTCGGTGTAACGGTCATCGCCAAATAGTTGACCAAACACCGTGAATAATGACTATCCTGTTGAGTAAACACTAAAATGCGTTTTCGGTCAAACGTTCACTTATTAAAACCGAACCGACTGATAAATGGAAAAGCCCTTTGCAATGTAAACAGCTTTAGGATGTTGCGTTGCCGTTTAAATTCCATTATTCACTTAGCTTTTTTCTTTTCTACGCCTCTTTTTTTTCATTTATTTGCCCAAAGGGGATGACTTCGTTGGTTCTTTTTTACTATCTGGTTATGGAAATTATAACATGTGACTTCCGATGCAATCGACTGACCGTCGATTATCGCCGCTTCGATTTCGACCATATCGAGGTTCTCATACCGGAGCTCGATTCGGATACGAGCACCTCGTATGCAAATTTAATACTAATATTTGTAGCTAAAGTAAACAACCAAGAACTCGATGAAGGTTACTATGACCGATACTCGGGAATTTTCGCAGCCTGGTTGAGTTTCTCGTAGCGAAATCGAACCCCGTGAAATGTCTTTCGTTGATATAGTACGTCGATAGTTCATTAACCCTTTACCCTTCCCTTCAGTTTTATGTTTTCACCGAGGAAATCAAACAAGGAAACAGAAATGAGCTGAGCCGTCTTAGAGGGGTGAACTCGATGGCTAAATTTTTATTGAGGACTTATTTGCGTATCACTACTGACATCAATTTCTATTTGGTTACGCCACCGTTTCGGAAGAAGAAAGGTTACCATCGTGGTAGATGAAAGGGGAAGAGGGAATTGTAAGAAGACCACATTTTTTGGGGGGATTAAAAATTTCGTTATGTAATGGTAACATACGTTCAAAATGTTTAATTGTGCTGTTTTGGTTTTTTAATTTTCTTCCAAAATCAAAAAATTCCTTGAAAATTAGAAGCTTTTTTTCAAAAATCAAGAGTCTTCCCTCCAACATGTTTTTTTTCAATTGAAAATTTCACGAGGACATCTCCAACCAATTCTCAGAAAAATTACATTTTACAGGAGTCTACCCACTTGACATTTTTTTTTGAGAAAATTGATTCCTTCTTCAACTTCATTTTTCAAGAAGTGTCAATTTCAGAAAAAACTCCTCCGGTAAAATTTATTTTTGAATTAAACATTTTGTTGAAATCTCCATTATTTTAATGTTTCTTCAAAACTTGTAGGATTTTTTTTTTTTTAAATTAAATTGAAAAAATTGAACATTACTTTTTTTAAAAACATTAAAAATTTCTTTTTTTTCAAAAAATGAAAAAACATGGGAGTTTTTTCTTCAACACATTTTTTTTTTTCAATTGAAAATTTCGTAAGGGCCTTTTCAACAATTCCTCAAAAAAATACAAATTTTAGAGGAAATCGTCACAAAAAATTTAGAACAACTTCAACTCAAAAAGAGAGAAAAAAAAAGTCGAAAAAGTAAAAGTGTAAAAAATTTCAATACTTGATCATTTCTATAAAAATTCCTCCACCGAAAATTTTTCAAGAAATCAAGTGACGTTACTGAAAGTTGGCTCTTTCGAGCATTTTTTTCACTTTTTCGTTAGAATTTAATTTCAAAAAATAACGAAGTCCTAATTTATTGTAAAAAAAGTAGAACAATGGTGTTGGTAAAATTTCATTTTAATTTTAAAAAAATTAGAAAACGTTAATTTTTTCAATTAATATTTATCGATAAATAGTTTTGACCAGAAGACATAATTTTCCTTACCAAAAATTTTTTAATAATTTTCTTCACCTTTAAAAAATAAAAATGAGTCACAAAGTAACCAGTGTTGGAGCCCCTAATGTGACCAACTTGAAAAATTATTTCACAGGGATTTCCAACTGAAAAAAACTTCATTTTTGGGAAATTTACGAGTCGGAGGGGGAGCCGTATTCGTATCGATGTTACTAGCTGATTAAAAATCATCTGAAATCACAGGTCATTCGATTATTTACTCATTTCACGAGTAAAAATTTTCACTCCAGCTCCCCATCCCTTACACCAGAATAATTCACGAAAAATTCAAATCCTTCGTCGTCCACACGCCACCCTTAAAATAAAATCTCGGAGGCTGACAAGTGTAAAATGATTATTAGGTAAAGACTAAATCAAATCGCCCACCGTCGAATAAAACTTCCAGACGAATACTCAATAAACGTCTGCGAATTTGATTTATCACCGAATGAAAAGCATCTCCCTTGTTAGTCGCGCAAAAAAGCAACGAAAATCGCTCCGAAAAAGGGTTAAGAAAAAAATTAAGTGCTTTCGCTATAAACGAACAATTAAAATGTTAATTCATCTTTTCAATGTAAATTCATTCCGGAAATGTGATCCGATTTCGAGGTCTGTCTTCTCTACGGAGTTCTCGACCCTTTTTTTTTCAATTTTCTTCGCCTCTTGAATCCTCGCTCTTTTCGCCATTTTTTCAAGTCGTTACCGAAAACAACTTCGAGTATTTTCAGTTTCTCTCTTCCTTCTATGCGGACCCCCCTGCCTCCTTTCCCCGTTCACGAAAAATATCCATTTTCTTCTTACATTTATAGTTCAACCACCCCCTCCCTCTTTTCGGCCAGATTACCGAATTTACCTAAAGCGTCGAATATTAAATTACTCTCAGGTACGTTGCTACTAAATTACACGAATCAACTCGTTAATCTTTTCGCGTGAAAAATTACAACTCGTCGGATAATTACACCGAATTCGAATTATTTCAACTCAAAACACCAGACTTTTTCGGTTCTACGTCCAGACAAAAGCGCAAATCGATGACGTGAAACTGATGACTACATCGCGATTACTCCGGTAATCTTTCACGAAAAACTTATCTCGAGTAATCGTCTAATTTATATCGAAAACGTTTTAGATTCGTAACCATCGACGACGTAACGTCTACGTGAACCCTAAATGAGACTTTTATTACGTCTGGAAAGCCAGGTAAATACACGATACATACGTCGAATCGATTACTCGTTTGCCGATTGAAAAAAACACATCGAACAATTAAACCGCAACCGAGTTTTCGCCATTTAACCCCGTCAATATTAATGACTCACGTGATACCCTCGAAAATTCAAATTCGATTAAAAGAAACCTCGTTGTCGCGGCTTGATAAATGAATATTTTTCAACAATCGTTATCAATATGGTTAAACGCTGTCACTGGCAGATACTTAATGAATATAATATCCATTTAGCAAGTCAGGTGTGAAGTGAATTATGGATAAAGAGGTGTGATATACGATACCACGGCGAGTTGTATAAATAATGTCCGTATAAGTCGTCCGGTACTGCTTGAGCTATGTACGCTTGGTCGGCTGAAAATTCACGGACGCGTTTTCCCATTCAATATACGCGATATTGTTATTGTCTCCCGAAATTCGTGGCTTTTGATTAAGGTGATTAATGACGGCGCTTTCTCATTCTCTACCGCGCCGCACCCCGTACGAATTCGTCATCGTCGTGGATTCTTCCCAAAAGCCCGAACCCCTCGAACCGTTAATGCATTTAAACTTGTACAAAATCGTTATAGATTGTCGGTAAATAATCAGTTATGAATGATAATGGATATGCTCGAATTAAACCGTATACTCATACTCCCCCCGCCCCCCCTCACCTTGCATTCTCCACTACGTTTTGTTTTCCCTTACATTAACCCCTCTCCAGGTTCGGTATCTAGACATTAGTGGTAATTGTGTGTATATAAAACCAAGTCAACCGTTAGTATGAGTAAAAGGCTTTGTTGATTTTTTAATTCCTGTTCCGGGCTCGCTTTAATCTTTATTTAATAAATTCGACGAATGGGTTAAGCGTTTGGGTAAACAAACCGTGGTAAATTACTCGTATGCAAATGTAAAACCTATATAAACTCAATTACAGAGGTTACCCGATCGATTGATCTTCGTTTTTGGATACACCGCGGACGAGATAGTACAACGGATGGGACATTTTGAATAATTAGTGCAAGGGGGACGGTAGGATTACCACTCGAAATGCATCATACGGTATATGTCGATGTGTAATTCAAAAAGCGAATTCGTTTCGAGTGGAAAGCAAAGAATAGTAAGGGAAGCTAACAGTCCTTCTACTGGATGAAATGTTGGAAATTCACATATCCCAACACGAAAGAGAATTCACTTTGGAAATATAATCAATTTGCACCCAATAAAACTCTTCAGCAATCCGAATGACCTTGAAATCAAAAAAGCACAAAATACCGAGTCCCTTCGCCAAGTACCGAACGAATGAAACTCATCTAAAGGATAAAAATGTGCCACCGTGTTGCCATTCCGAATCTAATTCCACTTTTATTGACGGGCAAACTCGAATAATCTCCTTCAATTAAACTTAACAACTTCAGTTCGCAGCTTACTCCGATGGTACACGTCTACACGACCATAGAACCAGCGAACTTCTCCGAATATCCATTAAGCAAATATTTTAACGATACATTAAGTAATTACCCCGAAAACTTCACTGCGGAAGATTTCCACAAAAGAGATGCCAAATCGCGTTATACACCGCCGTCGAAAACCCTTCATCGACCTCGTAATTAATTCACCGTCTAACGTTAAATGTTTTCCAATTAATATCAACCGAAAATTATCAACGGCGAGCAACCTTTAGGTATCTTTTGTTATAACCACCGCGTATCAGTCAACGTCGTCTCGCGCCGTCTTTAGCGTCGTCACACACGACGACATCATCTCGAGCCAGGCACGCCTTTTACATGCCAAGTCACAATACGCGAACGCGCCGAGCAAATCATTTACTTTGTCTTTTTAATGAATTACCTCGACGCTACAATGCTATAATCCAAAACGTTCCATTAACTTATTACCAACTTTTTGTTATTCGGCGAAACTTTCACGAGCGATTCTTCGTCGTTGGTGCGAAACGAGAGGGATCCAACGAGCTTTTGGAAGTTACCCTACGTCAAAGTAATTATTCATTTTAAGGTCGCCAATTTATAAAACTTGCTTTTATTCGAAATAATCGTGTTGTTTGGGAGTTTACTCGAAATCGAAACGTATTGAAGGCCTCGATATTTTTATAAAAAACCATGCAGTAAAATACGCAGTCTCAAGAAAAAAAAAGGAAACACTTCAACTCGACCATTTTTCCTCTCCCCTCACCTTCCCTCAAAGGCAACTAGATCAAATTCCCTACAACTCTAACCCTCCTTAGGTCATCTACTTAAACTGACATCACAATTCGACAGTGCTGCCAATTTGTGAAAAATCGACAGTCATTGATCAGAAATGAAAAATTTTTGAGTAATTTTTTCAAAAATATTGCGCATTTCCAGGATTTTTAATTTTTTATCATTTTTTCTGGAATTATGACTAAATTCACCACATTATAATTACTTTAACGACTAATTTCTATTGAAATTGTTACTACTTTTTGTTTATTTTTTGTTTTTCGCGTGACTTCACTCTGGTTCTTTATATTCGTGTAATTTTTTTTCTCATTCTTGTATTTTTTGGTTGAACGTTTATTATTAGCAGTGGTCCCCTTGTGTCGCTCGCCCACTTTTGTGACACTGACGGGGGGTGTTTCTTGGCAATTTTGAAATTATGTGTGATTAACAATGAAATGAAAAGTATATCTATCTATCTATCTATCTATCTATCTATCTAAAATCACTAATTTTTCACCACATCACTACTTTTACACTAAATCACAACTTCGCTTTACTGAATTTAACACTCTATTCTGAAATCACTACATTCTCACTACTTTTACTACTGAGTTTTGATTTTTTTTTGCCAAATTCACTACTCATATCTGAAGTCAATACTTTTTCACAACGATGATCAATTACTTCAAAAAGTGATGATGTAGTGATTTTAAAAATGATAGGTGGATCTAGTGAAAACGTAGTGATTATAAAAATAAATACTCACTACGACATTTAAAATCACTGATGACTCATTTCTGAAATCGCTATTTTTCACTGAATCACTACTCATGTCTAAAATCACTACATTCTCACTACTTTCACTACTGATTTTTAAAATCATTATTTTTTTTCACCAAATTCACTACTCATATCTGAAGTCAGTACACTTTCACCACAATCATCAATTACTTTAAAAAGTGAGGAAATAGTGATTTTAAAAATGATAGGTGAATGAAGTAAAAAAGTAGTGATTTCTGAAGTGAGCGATGAAAGCAGTGTGCATGTAGTGATTTTAAAAATGAGTAGTAAATTTAGTGAAGAAGTAGTGATTATAGAAATAAGTACTCATTACTACTTTTAAAATCACTAATTTTTCACTAAATCACTACTCGTGTCTGATATCACTACCTTCTCACTGCATCTATCAGTTACTTTTAAAATCACTAATTTTTCACTAAATCACTACTCGTGTCTAATATCACTACCTTCTCACTGCATCAGTTACTTTTAAAATCACTACATTCACACTACTTTCACAACTGATTTCTAAAATCACTATTTTCTCGCTGCATCTATTGATCATTTTTGAAATCGTTGATTTTTCACTTTATTCATCAATCATTTTTAGAATTACTACCTTTTTACTGTTTTCAATACTGATTTTTAAAATCACTATTTTTTCGATACATTCACTATTCATTTTTAAAATACTCTTTTTTCACCACTTCTACCACTCATGTTTAAAATCATAACTTTTCCAAGTATTAACTTTTTTTAGTTAGTAAATGCTTTGTTACAGTTAGATGAAGAAATTTCGACAATAGCTCATTTTACAGATAATTACATCCTCTTTCACATGCTGTACTTGTTTTTTTTTTTTGAATAATCAACATTATGTTTTTTATTCACTCAAGTCGTAAAAATTGACTTTGTACCAAATAAGGCCTTGTCTAAACGTGGCCGAAATCGGACTATGGAACGTAACAAGGTTATAGTTAAACTTAAATCTTACATCATCACAACTAATTCATTCAAAAAATCAACGTTCCATATCGTCTTACATAAGATCAATCACACACACCTCCCTCACCACCTCACACTCCGTACAAATTCCAACTTCAAACTCACCATACACACTCGAGAAAAAAGATAAAGCAACTTAGCAAATATTAAATAACCAGAGGGAATAGTATATTTGCAGATGACGTTCGAAATATGTCGAAATTCATACGCGATTGCAAATCCTCGACGGAATTCGCGTAAGAAAACCCATATTTCAGATAAGGATATATTGCTTATACGAAGACAAATGATGGGCCAATGGTCAAACAGAACCTCTCTATTAATCGAATACCCATGCAAGGGTTTAGAATGTTAAAGAATTTAAAAAAAAAACGCGTAATATAGCAAAGGGCAGGCCATTTAAAAAGAATAAGAATAACATAGGGTTGTAGATGTACGCAGAGATGAAGAAAAAGGAACCATAGGGTATTCTTTTTTTTTTCACGTATGGACCTTTTTTTTACTAGCTTTATAAATGATGTCCCGTGAGGCGAGATGAAATGGAAACCTCTTTTTCGCCGAATTATAAACGAGTTCTGCTTCTTAGCAATTTCCCGCTCTTTTCGCCTTCTCGGCTAACTTGAAAATTTACTTATGTACATTTATCATTCGGACAAAGCCTTTTTTTCATCTTTGGTCAAACATTCGCGTTTGTGAAATTTAATTGAATATCGGGGTCATTTTTCAACATTTTGGTCTCAATTACATTTCAACTTGCCCCATCTTCGGGTAAAATTCAAATCAGGATTGAATTTCGTTGACACTTACACGTATCCCAAGAAAAGAGCAATTTCATACACGAGTTAGAAAGACTCAACCTTTCGCATTTTCGAGCTCGTATTTAAAATATGATTGACAATTTCAATATACATTTTGAAAGCTTACAAATCAAAATACGTTTGCTGCATATATCGACGATGAAAACATCAAAAAGCGTTATTGAAAAGCATTCAATTTTACAAAAGCGACTTACAAATGTATGCAAAAAGAATTGTGACATATCTTGACACACGATCAATATTCCGCCAAAAAGGGCTAAAAAGTGAAAGGTAACCGAAAAGAAAGGCAAACGGTTTAATAACAATTTTAAAGACATCGGTATCAAATTAAACGAGTTTTCCACCCTACGAAAGCTTTCAAACAGGCGACACGTCGCGAAGGCGCCAAGGATTTACCTACTGTGTTCTCAGATAAGAGACATTTTCCAGCTGCTTTTCGCTGCGACGATGATAACTGCCGAAATCGACGAGTAAGCTCGTATTTTACGAAAATTCTCCGCCATGTATTTACAAAGCGCTCCAGCCTCGGAGGCTTTCCTAATACTTTTTACGCCGATTAATTTTTATACGTTTAACCGAAAAATGAAAGCTACGGTTTCATATGTGGTTCCCGATAAGAGACCGGAGTGCTTCAATACGACGTAACAAAAATTCCAGTTATTTCTTCCGTTCATTGACGAATCGACCAAGCATATCGTGCGATTTTCCCATTAATCGGGTTGTTTTACGAGCAAATAAAATACATGTTGCGGAAAACTCTCGCGGAAGTGTTCGCCAAATAAGTAAAATTAAACGAGATTATTGCTCATTCAACGTAAATCATCCAGCTCAGCTCGAGAGCTTTCGAAATCATGTGGAATTTTTTGTGAAAACCTGCTCACAAGGGAACCTAGTCAACGAACGAACTCTTGAGATGGACGGTTGGAATTTCCTGGAGACGTATGTAATTTGAAGGGGTCGAGAGTTTTCTAGAAAAATATCAAAACTTACGCAAACTCCTACAAACCCGCGCATCCTCGATGACAAATCATCACACATCGCTCAATTCACTAGATACAATAGAGCTAACGAAGAACACATCTTCACATCTTAAAAGCACTTCCCTCGGTTACATCTGACCCATCTCTTTACACAACCTTCAACCACGTAAGCTGACACAAAATCATTACCCCGCTTTCCATCCGAATCAATTTTCTCTCTTGGAAGATTAAGCGGAAAACGAACTCTTCCACCCAGCCTAACACATCGATAAACTGTCGGAAAATAAAAAGATTAATCGACGAAAAACCGGATACGGTTTGCATACGGTATCCACGACCATCGCTTTCACCATCCGGAACTATCCATCGACGATGCAATTTTACCGATACGGCTTTTCGATTTTATCATTACCAACGCTATTGTCCGACTGTCAACCTGTTTGATTGATAAGGTGACCGAACGACGGGACTTCTTTTTTAGCCGTACCTTACAGACGTGCACAAATAACTCGCGTTTCGCTTACGCAGCCCTATACAAACGACAAGAAGTCTAAATCAAATATCGTGTATGGTCATTAAGACCCGTTATTAATAGGTTTCCGCCGCTTCGCCACGTACCCCTTGCCCATATGTATTTTTAAATTACAAATGCTTATTCTTCGATATAATTAACACGTCATAGATAGAATACGTTTATACCTTTAACCCCCGTGTAACGAGTCACAATTATTTACCCATGTAGCTTAACTACGACGTAAAAGAAAAAAAACGACGTTAAATATCGAAAAGATGACTAGACATTGACGATAACGTTCCATTATAATAGTGACGTTAATACTCGCTGACATGTACCGAATGACATATCTTATACAAGAGCTAGGTAATTTAATATTTCCTCTACCCCTCGAGCACCCCCTTTCAATAACGCTGATTATTGGATTAACCGTTCCAAGATGCTACGATTATCGAGGGGTTAATGTGTTATCGTTTAACTTCGCGTTGTAACGATTCGATTGTATGAAATTATCTATTAGCGAGATCGCGCCCCTTCCACTGATCTGTTTTTGGTCGTGATTGCACAACAGATGATCTTAACTATCGATTAAAATTAGGAAAAAGACAAAGGAATATCACCATCGCACTAACGAGTCTGTGTGTGTAAGTTGAATCATAATAACAAATCGAAAAAAAATTTTGTAAAAGGGCGCTCAAAATACCAAAAAATCAAAATCGAAAAAAATAAATTTTAAAATTGTGCAAATAAATTTAAAAACTATGTAAAAAAATCATACATATATATTTTATGTGAAATAAAACCCTGAACTTTCGTTAAAACACGAAAAACTCGCGAAAAAGCGAACAAACGCGACAAATACATCCGTCGGGGAACGCGACCCGAACGCAACTAACACACACTATGCGCAATACTGCTGCGCAGTAGAGTCTAGTTTGAATTCACGGATCATTTGTCAGAGCAAAACATACTATTTATTTAACTGGTAACTCGATACGTCGCGTAATCCCTTGAAAATGCCTAATACATGTTCTAATTGCAAGTTTCGCTTCAAGAAGCCATTAAAATTTCGAGAAAATTGCGATTTTCTTCGTTTTTCTTAGTAAAAACGCTATTCTATCAACTTTTAATTGCAAGGTAGGATACTAAAACATGTCTTCAATCGAAACGAAAATAGGCTAGGGAGACGCAGAATCTCAAATCGCATCTTTTCAGACCACGGGTCTCAAATTACTTTCGGTGCGGTATACGCGTTTAAACTATTGGGGATGGATCCTGGGAAAATGGGGGGGGGGCTGAAAAATGGCTACTATCGCTTAAAATTTTCGTTTTAGTGTATAAAACAAGAACCAACATGCCGAAGGTTGAAAATGGAATCAATTTTTACTTGCTTTTTTGACAAAAAACATCTCAACACATCATCCTTCACTTATCCACCAGCTCTGCGAATTTTACATGCGTACTTGAAATAACCCTTTTCCGATACTTCGTAATTAAAACCCTATCGAGACGATTACAGACGAAAATTTCATCCGCAACGTGAATCATATACAAAAACATCTGTTGTATTGAAAACACACGCAGCAATGTTATCCGCGAATAATGACAATGTAAATAGAATAGCCTACAGCTATGCACACCACATCCACGTACTACACTAATACATGCATATCGCGTATGATACACATGTATACATATCGTATACACATACATGATGAAACTAATTCACCCTCAATATGCTGCTTCCTCGTCTCCTCGGCCCGTCAATATCTAACGCCGTGTTTAAAAGGCGCACAGGCAGGCAATATTTACATTATATGCTGAATTCGCGAGTCTCTATGTACATTGGTTATTATACACGATCAAAATTCACCAGCGCGCATTAACCTTTAATTATTTTCGAGCAAAAAGCCTTCAGGCTACTCAATATACGAGGAGTTGTCTCGTAGCTGCTCATTTTTTTTCATGCTTTGGAATTCAATCCAATCAAAGTCTCGACTTCGTGATCTCACACCTCTTGGATTTCCCGCAAAGAAAAAAATTCACCAGGAAAACATCCCCTTCTGGGAAAACATCTCCGAAAGGGTTAGTGAAATATTAGAATACGATTTAAATAAGATAAATGTCCGTCGTGACTGGGTGTTGATAATGGCTAAATTATTGCTGCAACAATCCTAATATATGGACTGGTAAAGGATTAATGAAGAAGTGGCCCGAAAAAGGGGTAAAACGTTCGTTCATTGTTCGACTCAACTTTGCGACGATTTTATCAAACGAAACATCTTAGGTGAATATGGTAATACATCTTACTCCCCCGCTACCTTCTCCGCACCGCCAACGAAATGAGAATTCCATGTAGCGAATTTCCCCGCATCGCGTTTCCTCAACGGTATAAAATATTTATAAGATGATTTTTAAATAGGTTAAATTTTCGGCAACCCCGCCGACGCCTTTTCGCCAACGTGAATTTCTGCTCGGTTGTTATAACCGCATCGGCAACCGCAACGTGAAAAGACATTTTCCCCGGTTCGATTAATTTATCGTATTAGGGCGCGGCTACATGGACGCGTTTTACGCGCGTTAAACGCGCGTTTTGAAAACGCGCGTTTACAATTTCTATACGATTACGTCTGCCTGTTTACATGACAACGCGTTTAACGCGCGTTTTTTTGCCGACGGAACGCAAGAAACAATATTTTAGGTATTGTTTGTGGTGAAAAGGTGTTTTTTGAGAAATTGATGGTACAGGTGCGAACATACTCTAAAATCTGCTTACA
>QBDW01005452.1:0-36965 GCA_003261595.1 Maconellicoccus hirsutus | reverse complement strand
TATCCTCATTATCGGCGCTCAACTCCTCAATCCTCGTAGCAGAGGTTCCATCTACCCCAAGGATTGCATCGACAAACTCTACATCGATCTTGGAATGTATTCCGACAATTACGATACAGAATGTTTGTTAGAAGCTATCGAACAGGCTAGAGCTTTGGCCTCTACTCAAGCTTTCACTTCATTACAAGGTGAATTGGTCCAATTTCCACTTCAAAACTGCAACGGAGACTTCTTCACTCAAGAATTCAACAAACAATCAATTCTGTACCACTCCATTCCTTCTCTCTACAACGCTGGTGCCTTCCCAATGGGCCTCGACTACCAAAGCGCTGTTGTCGATAAAGCTCTTCGTGTTTTGGGCAGTGAAAACTTGCGTCTCCTCTCTCCATGTGTTTCGCCTTATCCTTTGTACTCGGACAGTTTGGCTTTCAGTACCTTTATAGGTGCCTATGGTGCTAAAATCATCTCAGACGAATACAACGGCAAAATCATCGACTTCATCTCTACTTCTTCCGGCAGCTCCATCTCAACCAACTACGAATCCTCTTCGTACTCTTCTCGCGACATTGATGTGTCGTCGTCCTACAGCAGCACCGACATCAACAGCGGAATCAACTTAGATGGATCAGTCTCTCAATACTCCTCCAACTCAAACAGCATGAGCAGTAACTACAGCGAAAACAACGTTTCCTCCAGTTCGACATCTTTCAACGGTGATTGCTTAGATGGTGATGCCAATTTCTCTAAATCCGAATATAACGCATCGAGCAGCAACAGCAGCTACGAAGCTAACTCCATTAGCTCGAACTCCGGTGTAATCGGCGCCGGTGGTATCGGCTCAGTTAACCAACAATCCTCTTCGTCGTCATTCTCCGCTCAAAACGAATCCTCCAACGTTTCCTCATCTTCTTACTCTGACGGTTTGGGTGGTGTCCAAGCTTCCAACTTCGAAGCTTCCTCGCAATCCTCTTCTGTCTCTGCTCAACAACAATCCTCCTCATACCAGTCTGATGTCGGAGTACTTTGCTAATCTCCCGTCAATCGCTTAAATACGCTCTTTTTTTTCATTACTTTAAATTCATGATGTTTTATTTTATTTAATAAAGTTTACCCAGGCATTCGAATTTGTTTTTCGATTCATTTGTAACATTTTATGTATTGTTATTATTTGAAGATGTCAATGTTTCCTCCCCTCCCCGTTTAAGCGTATTTATATATTTCTTCATTCCATTCATCTAGTCGTACCTATATTAATAATAGACGAAACTATACACACTGCGTATATCTGAAAGTTCATGTTAACTTCCAAGTTCCACTAAACACAGCGGCATTTAGCAATTTGATATTCAAAATCGTATTTATCAATGCATCCATTATCCAACATATTAAGGGTATATGTTACGGTATCCTGTAAAAATCTTCATTCATGCATTTAAATAGCGTCGCAACGCCATAATACCATGAACCAATTGTGGAATTTTTCGCCAAGTTCCTATTTCAAAACGATCTTTTGTTCTAATTTAACAGTTTTGCCCACACTATTCAAAAGGGCGTTCGTAATTTATGGTCAAGATTCCTGTGCCAAGATTCCAAGTCGAGACCGTGAAAATCTCCCCTTATCTTTCATTGAGGCCAAAAGTAGGGTGTCGTTTTATATGCGCATTGTTCGTAGTTTTGTACAAAATTGTAAATCAAACGTATTTTCGTACCTTTATCCATTCAGCGAAATAATTTTTTCTCCGTTTAGCATTTTCTTTGTATTATACACAATAAATCGCTTTAAATAGCCGCGAAGAATTTCATAAAGCAGGAAATGCTGAAAATTTCTCCAATAAACGTGCGTCGAGTTGGTGCAAATGATGACAAAAATCTACTTAATAAGTTTTATTATATTTAGATGCCTTAATGATCAATGAATTCTAAAAAACTTCGAAGAAAAATTGGTTCTGGACGTCGAAGTAATTACTTACATAAATGTAATATAAGGTCCACAATGGGGCCACATTTTTAAAGCAAAAATACTTCATTGCTCCATAAGATTAGCATGCCAAAGATGGAACAAAGATGTCTTTTTCAAGACTCATGTTCAGCTTGAGAAATGATTCAAACGTCTCACGAGATAGCAGTTGGTCAAAATTCGTTGAGTGGATATCTGAGTTATTACTCAGAATAAGCAAAACCACGTCACAACTGATATGTTATGCATTTTACATATTGTACAAAGGGAAGCTGGTCTTTATAAGTACGGACGTGATAAATTGCTTAAAATGTTACAATGGATGATTAATTACCACGCGTTTGTTTATTTTAAAATTTGTCGAAAATATCGATTATGTTGTGGGGTTTTCTTTGGTGAAAATGAACATACAATACATAGAGCGTAACTAGTACACAACGCACATACGTTTACGTATGTACATAGTTAAGTATATCTTAATGTGTAAAAAAAATGAAAAATCGACTTACGATGCAACAATGGCTGAAGTAAAAATTACGTTTTCGTGTAGTAACAATCAAAGAATCCAGGTTTCCTGAAAAAGAATTTTACACGTGAAAAAGAGGCAGAAAGATACACAGTAGATTCAATATCATTAGCTTCATTAATTAATAAACTAAGATACGAAATTTAAATGTGCACGTTTTGTCAAGAAATATAACAAATTTAACTTACAAATCTTCATGGGTGTTGATTAGATCGAAACGAATTATCACAGCGGACACACTAAAATAGATCACGATTCACAAAGCTTCAATTTTTAAATCACTAATCAGTCGGTTACAAATGTCGGATTCATAAGCAATTTCCCACTCCTTCCCCACCACATGTTTACACGTTTTTCTGATAATTTTTCCAGCTTCCAGCTCCGTAAATTGATAAGCTGTGTGACAGACAATGTTGGGGACAGAGGTAAAGCGTAAAGTAAGATATAAGATACGGTAATCGTATCCATTCACACACGAAAATACATTTCATTTGATTAAATTCTGTTCCTTTGAAACTTATACAGTCACCTAAAGCAATCAGTACCAGAAATGGTTTCCTCCTTTTTTTTATTCGACGGAGCATTTGTAGGCAAGTCAATTGAATCAATTTACACCCTCGTACACATCCACATTAATGGTCTAATCTGCCGCAAACCTAATCAAGCGTGAAAGATAGAGCACAATGCATGGATGATTGCAATTCTGTGGGCGAAATGTTATTATCTTTGCTGTAATATATTGATGCACAACATATTTCATTTTTTCGAAAATTTTGAGCGTGTTCCAGCGTGAAGTGAAAAGAAGAAATTATTTAGTAGCAGAGTAAATTGAATTCCTGATTGCACAAAGCTAACGATCACGATTATTCTACTGTCAACGACTGCAACGTCAAATATTAGGTGAACAAGAAAGCAACTCTTTCATCTGCATAATTAGAACTATTTTGATACATTGTAAATTACAAACGATACGAAGTATTTAAATGTAATTAGCAACATTAATATGTTATCAATCCATTACCAGAACATTGGAGTAAATAACATCAGTGATAAATTCAGCGAATCGAGATTCTACTTTGGGTTTAATGATACAAACAACATTAAAATAACCATTACTTATATTTTTACATATAAAATAGTATAAAACCAATTTTTAATAAATTAAGGAATATTAGCCAAATGATCTTTGACAGCAGAAACACTAAGACGACGGAAACCGCTACTATCACAAATCCCAACTTCGATATTTTCCGCTGTCATTTCACCATGGAAGGTTTCCTTTAAAGTTAATATTGCCGTATGCACAGCATCATCCAACTCCAAATCATCACTATATCTGTACACAGAAATATTACAAATAAATGATTTGTTTAAATTCCATATCAAATAAAATGAATTACCTTTTTTCTAAAAAGGTTTTTCCGTTCACGTAAAGTCTACCCATAGCCGTCGCTTTCCAAGCGAAATAAGCTCCGGATGGATCACATTGGAAAAGATATGGTCTATTGTTATCCCATCCGCAGATTAATAACGATACGCCGAATGGTCTTACACCTCTGAAAATACATTCATAAGTGAATAATTAAGATAAAATACTTTGATTTATTGCGAACATACCCAGATTGTGTATATTCTTGCATAACAAGAGCTACTCTTTGAACCAACTGAGCAGTTGGAATTGGTTCGTCATACGTTCTGAAATATTCTTGAGCCATTTTCCTAGCTTTTTTAACCAATACTCTATAATCAGGTCCCATACCTAATAAAGAACGAATGTTCAGATTCAGTAAACTGAAACCTAAGTTTAACCTAGCTTACTTCAAATACTTACCACTGTACACCATTCCGATATGATCGGTGATTGATTCTACCTTAAAAATACTTTGTTCTTCATAAAGAATTGATTTACTCCTATTTTCAGTAGCTAATACAACTCCATTTTTAGCTGGAAAAGATATAGACAAATAGAACATCTCTCTTAGAAACAGAAAACCAGAGAAACGACAGTTACCTTTTATACCAACTGAAGGGGCTCCAGCAGCAACGGCGGCCAATGCATATTCTATTTGAACCAACTTTCCCGAAGGGCTGAAATAAGAAACACCATTTATACATTACTCAAGATCTTTCTTACAATCAGTTTCTGTCGTTCTAAAATTGAGTTTATCACTCGTACCTGAATGTTGTTAACGAAAAACTATAACGTTCAGTAGCCATACCGCTCGTTGAAGGAAACTTCTAACAGAAACTCAACACCGAATTACCAAGAGAAAATCTTGAATTCTATTCTAAAATGAAATAAAATAGCATCGGCTAATTTTTTTTATTCAAATTTAGCTCTGTCATTACAAACAATCCGGAATCTTTCAATTTTTTCCAATTTCATGTTTTTTTTTAGGGTTTCATTCATGTTCATGAAACCTGGAAAATGTTTCTTGATAAAAATAATTTCGAATTTTTAAAAATAAACGAGTTTGTTTCATTTGATAATAAATTATCAATCTAATTTTATAAAAAATAACCTGAAAAATTGTTTTAATTTAATTTTTAACGTCACCTAAACGAAAAAAATAATTATTCATAAATTACAAAAATTGGAGCAAAGTGAAATAATATGAAACACGACATGAAAGCGATAATTTCGGCAATGAGTAAACAAATGTCTCCTTTGATAAGAATTTTAAAAAACTGAGAAAGTTTTCGAAATTTTAATAATTTAATAGTTAATTTCTTGATTTATATGATATATAGATGGACGTATTATAGTTGGTAAATTTCTCTACCATTTCACTTAATTGCTTTCATCTTTGTCACACTGAGATACATTCATTCAATAAATAGCACAATTACTCTCTCATTTCTTGGTTCACTTTTAAGTTTTGTAAATTAATTTTGAAAAATTTGAATGCGCAAGATGACTACTGTTGAAAGTGATCCTACCAACGGCATGTCGACCGAAGACTTTTCTAAAATGTATAATAAATGGCTTCAAGAATTGACTATCGTCGAAAAAAGCATCGAAGCAAAAGCTAATGAAATCCAAGCGTTGCAATCTAGTTTGACTGAAGATGCCGAATCGGTAATGTTTCTATCCTGTTTCACGTTTCTTGGTGTAATTCTTCTGATTAATAAATATTTTGAGTTGGCATAAACCAGCTCAACTAGGCGATGAAAAAATATATAATTTTGGTCAGTCGTTTAAAAAAATTAATATATCATTTCTTTTTTGATCAACAGCTAAAAGGTGTAAGTAATGCATTATTACCACTACAAGTTGAACAAAATTCATTATTAGATTACGTCAATTCTTTATCCAAACTACAAGATGAACTGGAAAAAGAAATTACATGTATAGATGAAATGGAATTACCCCAAGATGACTCAGAACAAGGAGAATATGAAGAGTAATTCGACTAATTCATTATAAATACTAGATGTATCTTCTAACATATTTGTGACGATTGATAAAATTTTCTTTTTATAGAAGTCCTATTACGATTGAAGCCACAGAAGCAGAATTACAAAAAATAACAGAAACTGTAAAAAATACCGTCAATAAAATTAATTCAGAATTAAGTTGGTTTGAAAAAACCCATAGTCCTGTACGTTTGTCTTATTTGTAAAATTTAAGGGTAATCATATTTTTTAAATCTTCACTTTTTGTAATTTTCAGTTGACCAAGTTTCGTATTATAATGGATCGTTATACCGATGCTTTGCAATTATTGGAGAAAAATGCCAACGAAATTCAAGACAAGTTGAATGAACTAAATAACATTTATTTACAGTTTTACATTAATGAAGAAAATTATCCGAAATCTTATATTTACTGGGCTGATCAATGATCGTTTTTCACTTTTGTACATAAAACTGTACTATACCTATACATTAAGAGTCAAGTTCTCTGAGGAAAACGTTTTTTTAATTTTAAAAATAAATAATTCAACAGATAGTACGATTTATTCCAATGTACAATATATGCAAATATACAAGCGATGAAACTTGTAAATCTTAGAAAGCTGTAATGAAACGTTAAAAAAGTAAAGAGAACCTACATTTACTCTTTACTACACAAATAACTATTAACGGTGAATTAAAAAACAATAAATATTACTTTCTGTACCACATTTGTACAGCATTGTACCTTTTGATTTTTTTCTGCAGCACAAAGAAACCATAGAGTAAAGCTTCTGCAGTAGGAGGGCAACCTGAAACGAAAAATGATTCGTATATTGATGTAAAAATTAAATATTACAAATATATACCTGGTACGTATACATCTACAGGAATAATTCTATCACAGCCGCGAACAACAGAATACGAATAATGATAATATCCACCTCCATTAGCGCAACTACCCATCGAAATGACCCATCTTGGATGCGGCATCTAAAAATATCCAAATGTATTTTTACACGAGAATTAAAACGACTGAAGTAACATTTTTTATAAAAATTAACCTGATCATAAACTCTTCTCAATGCCGGTGCCATCTTATTTGTTACAGTTCCAGCCACAATTATAACATCAGCTTGTCGAGGACTGGCACGAAATACGATTCCAAATCGATCCATATCGTATCGCGGAGCAGCTATGTGCATCATCTCTACCGCACAACAGGCTAGACCGAAAGTCAAAGGCCAAAGAGAAGACTATAAAAGAACACACGCTTATAGTATCTATTTAGAAGTAAATCGCTGTTGAAAAATACCGACTTTTCGGCCATAATTGACAACATCGTCCACTTTGGCGATGACATATTCTACTAAATTCGTTTTAGGGTTTATTTGAAACGGCGAATATGGGCGATACTCTTTACTACTGGTATCTGAATAAAACCGTATTCAAAAATTATTATCGTTTTTACATTATATTTATTTTTCGAGAAAGACATTTTGTTAAAATGCTGTCAATATAAACGATCTATAAGCACTAGTATATTACTTTCAGGGATTTTATTGCCAGTACTCGTCACATTGGCCGCTGCTTTTGGTTGATCGTCTTGACAAACGGTTGTAGAACTAATACCTTTTCCTAAAATGTTGATTTGTTGTCGTAATAATTGAGCTAAAACAACGATATTTGTTAGTTTCATGGGGTAATCAACGAAGACCAGGCATTGATGTGGAATGCAACTTACAACGTCTGATAATTAAAGCCATTATGAAAAGATTGAGAAAAACTTGATCGATAGAAAAAACTCTTTAGTAAAAGAACATATTCTAATTATCAATTGTAATACTGCGACACAATCAATAAATTAACCTAAAATAAGAAATTTACTGCAAAAATTTCAAAAGTCAAATTTACAATGTTATCAGCAACTTTTCAACTTTCAATTTTTTCGTGTTTATCATTTTCGGATTCCTCTCAACTTCGTTTTGGCAGCATTTGTAGATTGGGAAAGTTGACGAAGCGACGGGTGGAAACTCTGAAAAAGATGGAGGGGGAAACGGAGAATTGATGGAAGGGATGTAACCAACAACAACAACAACAACAACGAACTTATCAAATTTCAAAGTTGGAAAAACACCCGGTAAAAATTCAAATAATTGTCAAGATGTTTTATTATTTTTCACAGATTTTTTCTGTATTTTTTTTGTATTTAGTGGTTCTGTCAAAAAAAGTAAAAAGCAATGGTGATCTTCAGAACTCACAAATTCAAGAGAACCCACATAGCATGTGGACCGGTAAATATTTCTTTTTGTAACATTTTTCCGTCGATAATTATTAGAAGTACTTTTGTGGTACAGAATACGATAATACTCTCTTGGAAGAAATACAGAGAAGTCAACGAAATTACGGTGAAACTGTGATAAACGTCGAAGAATCTTTCAGAAAAATCATTAAAAAAGATTTACAGCCATTTTTTGTGAATAAAATCTCATCGAATCTCATCAAATCTGCCTCTTCATAGTTTGTTTATATTTTTAATTAGTTTGTTTCTTAGTCTTCTTGAATTAAAATTTTTTTGTGTTACAGTGGGACTGTTTATCAACTCATTGATCACAATTTATACAGAAGCAAAGAATGCATGTTTCCTTTTCGATGTGAAGGAATTGAACATTTTTTGTTGAAATTGACAAATCTATCAGATTTCGAAATTGTCGTAAACACAAGGGACTATCCTCAAGTTCATAATGCTTATTCTACGATATTACCGGTTTTTTCATTCAGCAAAGTATGTGTCTGCTCGTAGTCTTATTTTGCTTTTAAATTTTACTGTGATAAATGATAATTGTCTTTTGATAGACTGCAGAATACTCCGACATTATGTATCCTGCATGGAGCTTTTGGTGCGGTGGTCCAGCTATAAAACTGTATCCAACTGGTATCGGTCGATGGGATAAAATACGAAAATCGTTGATTCAAGAAACCAAGAAATGGCCATGGGAAAAGAAAAAAACCAAAGCGTTTTTTAGAGGATCACGAACCAGTAGTGAAAGAGACGAATTGATTTTATTATCGAGAGAATTTCCAGATTTAATAGATGCCGCTTATACGAAAAATCAAGCATGGAAATCGGAAAAAGTTGGTTTCTCATTTAATAATTTTTTCAATATTAGATGTTTTTTAAAACACATGTTTTTTTAGGATACTTTAAATGCAGAACCAGCGAATGAAGTATCTTTTGAGGAGCATTGTCGATACAAGTATTTGTTTAATTTTCGAGGAGTCTCGGCTAGCTTTCGTTTCAAACATTTGTTCCTTTGTAAATCTTTGGTATTTCATGTTGGGAACGAATGGATTGAGTATTTCTACCCTTTAATGAAACCCTGGGTGCATTACATACCCATCCGAAGCGATTACAAGAATAACGATATCAAGTAAATTTCACTACTTCGTATTTATTATTATTAGAGTATAATTGGTTAAAAAACAATTGTAATTTTGTTTAGAAAACTTTTGGAATTTTTCATGAGACATGAAAACGTAGCTGAAACTATTGCGGAGAATGGTTACAAATTTATCAAAAAATACTTGAAAATGTCCGATGTAACGTGGTACTGGAAAACACTTCTGGAAGAGTATATCAAATTGCAAAATTTTAAGCCTACTTTGAATCAGTCCTTCAAGCGTATTTCGTATGTATTACGATTATTCGAAGTATTTGATTTTATTTATTCGAATTCGAGTACTTTGCTTTTACAGGTGAAATTTAGTGCGGTTAATCTAACAATCTGATGTTTGTAAGAAGTGACCAATCATTGTTGGAAATGCTGAGAATTGAAGAGTCTAAACTACAGTGTGAAATAAGCAAGAACATGAATGAAACAGCTGTTCTCAATGGAAAATTTTTTGAAAATATATTCATATTTTAAAAATAATAATAAAACAATTTTAATTTATGCTAACAAAATCACAGATAGATTATCTGGTATTTAAAAAAAAAAAGGTAAACGATGAATTATATTTCTATCTGGTAAAAAATTATTAATATGTATATCACAGATATTTATATTCACTCTTAAATTAATTTAAAATCAGGACAAAAAATATTTTGTTTCTCCTTAATGCGTTTGCCAGAGGTTTTCATAAAATTCCATAAATAAACAGTTTCGTCTGTACCGGCACTGGCTGTTTATTGAAATTATTAATTAAAATATTTCAATGAATATTAATCAATTTATTGCTTACCTAAAATGCTACCATCAGGACTCCACTCTAAGTAAAGTATTCTTCCATGATGGCCTATGAAACGATCTACGGTATGATTAAGTCGAGCTAACACATTGATTTGTGTATGATATCGATATCGTGGTAGGTCTAACCATGAAGTCAAGATTAATAAATTTCATTGAAATAATACGTATAAAATAATTATCACAAAACTTACCGGTTTGAATTAATATATGACTAGTAGCCAATTCGGCGGTTTTTGGGTTGAAAGTTAAATCATAGACTATACTATTTTTTTCCACTACTGTGTGAAGATTTTTACCCAATGATGTATTCATTATAGCAAGTTCTCCTCCAAAAGTACCATAACATAAATATGATGTCCTCCATGGATGCCACGATATTCCCTAGAAATGATTCAATAATTAAATAAAAAAGCGAAGTAGATTTTTTCAAGTATAGCTTACTCTGCTAGTATAAAAATTACGATGTTCGTGGATAATTTCCAGATTTGGTACCGTCCATATTTTAATTTTGCCATCTTCTCCGCTTGAAGCCAAGTAATTACCATTGGCCGAGAATTTTACTCGAATAATCGCTCTTGTATCGTGTGCTTTTTCGCGGAGTGTTACTATTTTGAAATCAGGTGTTAATATTAATAAATTTCCTGATTTACATGACCTGCAAATGTAGTTTTGTATGAATAAAATGCATTATAAAATTGTTAATTATTTCACAATATACTTACATAACCAAAATCGTATTTGTTATGTGCCAATCGATACATGTAATGAAGCATTTATGATTGCATGGAGATGCACTGGTACAAATTACTTTACTTTTTTTCACATCCCACATCTAGAACTCGTAGCATAATTTACATTTTTTGGGGGGTTAAATGACATATATCTATGCAAAAATAATTCATGTACCATTAACTTCCTAGCGCTATCTGTATTTGACGCAAATGCTAAACGATTTCCTAATGTATCTAAACGTAAAGCGGTAACTACAGAAGTATTTACGATGCTTTGAGCTATAACTGAAGTAGGAACATGCCATAGATAAATAGTATCTGCCAAAGCTGCGCAAATATAATTATTTGAACTCCAATGAATAACGTTGTATTCTGAAAATATTTTTGATTATTTTGGTGGATTTTTTGTAGTAAAATAAATTCATGTAACTGAGTTCACTGACGTATATCATTCTTGATGTTTGGTAAATCGAGCACTGCGAATTGGGGCTTTATTATAGGTCTGGAGCGTGGAATCACAGGCCAGTGGTTTTCTACTTCTTGATCACACGTCAATCGGTCGCGATTATTGAATGGCAATAATGGACGATTTTCATCGATATTTAACGTCTTACTTAAATTTTTTATGTACGATAGTTTTTTTCGAAAATTAATATCCTAATAAATCAAAAAGTAAATGAGATGAGTTTATATTTAATATAAATTAGAATGATTCCTTACTTGTTTTGTTATTGGAGTGTTTTCTAAATAAGTATTAAATAACGTCGTAGTGTCGGTATTCTGAAGCCAGAAATTCGATTCATCTACGTTGAGATGACTACGATTTACAATATACCTATCGCTATTCATTTTCTTTAATTTTTTGAAATTTTCACATCTGTTCGCCAGTGGAAGAGTTACAAATATTAGATTTAATCATCAAAGTAAATACTATGATTGCTAGATGAAAACAAATCGAGGCAAAACATTTTTCTGAATTATTGGGAAATCCAATAAGTTTCTCAATGGAGGGGAATAGTTGTTCAAGTTTCTGCAAGATAATGTATCTAAAGAAGTAGAGAAAGTTATTGAATACTTTTCCATTATTGTAGCAATTTTTTCCCACAAATTTCTTCAATGTGATGATTCTTACACTAAGGAAGCAATATTCTCAACGAAACGAATAATATTTCAATTTTCCATAGGTTTATATGAGTTGGAAGCCGGTGGAAATAAAAGAAAAAAAAGCAAATTCCACATATTCGAGTTTACAACGTGTCATTTGAATATAGCGCGTCACGTCATCCAATAGTATGACCTAAAATCTTATCTCGATTTCGCTTATTTTGTTCCTATTCGTCGCGAAAGGTCACATGACATGTGTTCTAATTCCACACTTTTTGTTCCTTTGAAAGAAATAATAATAAATTCCTCCTTCATGGAATAATTTTTCCCAAGTTTGAACACGTACATCGTTTATATAAGGACTGGAGCTATGTATTTATTTATAATTACACTTCAATCGAATCTCTGAGTAAAAATAAAACAAAATAATGCTTTCGTTGAGTTCCGAAATCTCGTTTAAACTGAAGTCCTCTTTTCTACTTTATTCTCGGTGGTTGGTACCTTTGTAAAGACCGGAGTGAAAACTGCAAAAAAAAACAAACGTAATCAAAATATTAGTTCTTAACCGACGACGAAACTAGAAAATAACGAAGTAAAATAATTAAAGTAATTCGCAGACAATCGCAGATACTTTGGATATTTTGTAATTGAAAACACCGATAAGAAAATAGAAGACGATAACTGATAAGTGAATTTGTTGGGATTTTTCAATACTGCATAATCGTTTCGGTGTTTCGTTGGAATTCACTCGCCGCATCGTATTTTCTCTCGTAAAAACAATCGTTTTTTGACCGCTGCAAAAATGGCTCAAGAAAGTTTATACGAGAAAAGTGTATCGTACATCAATAGCATAACCGAAGATGGAAGTCCTAATATGAACTCGAAAAGTAACCGAAAATGGTATCGAGAACCAGCACACAGGTACGAATACAAATTAACCACCTAAGTCGTAGTTTTATTTTGTGTTTTACACTAGCCATATAGTGTCCACGTGAGCCACATTTAATTCGGCTTGAGGATCGTGGAATATTTTAAAATCTAGTTACAGTAAATAATTGCCTATATCAATTAAGGTATTCGTGATTGTGTCATATGCGGAAATTCTTATATCCATGCACAAATAACAGATAAACGCTTCGCAACGCGATAAGAAACTAATGTGGAATAACTTCTACCTACGTGTAATCAGTTTAATTAATTTTTTCTTCAACTTCAAAGCTACCTTTGTAGATGTATTTTTACCCGTATTGTACTGCTCGATTTACTTTGTAGAGGTAATTAAGCATTCACTAATTGCGAAACACTTATCATTTTGTAAGTGATTCATGGAACTTCCTATGAAAATATGCGGTTTCATTTTTGAATTACCTGAAGAAAAAATAAATTTACGCTGTGAAAATTTCATCGTTTATAAAAATTAATCGACATGAAATATCGAATATTGAATGTTAATTTATTACCGAATGATTAAAATCGATTTGATGTTTTTCGGTTTTTATTAGAGGTGTTTATTTTTGTATCGATTAATTCTAGAATTCAAAGTCAACTTGACACCTTAAAATAACATTATGACCATGGAAACAACATTTACATTTCGACCGATTCGATTTCATTATTTTGTTAGCAAAATGAATTCTTCGACAAATAAGTAACGCGATTCTTGCACAAAATTGTAAAAATACGTTTAATTCTTACGATTCATTTATAGGTACTATAGCTTCTTCAAAGAATTTTTCATCCTCTCCCTCACCCCTGCCCGAATTTCAATAAGATAGTTCCCCCTAGAAGAAATCTCAGGAAATATTGAAGTGAAATTCAGAGAAATAGGTAGAGTAGAATTGAGCCTGTGGGTTCACAGTTCATACAAAATGGCGGCGTTTTTGCATCTTATGGATTTTAAGTAGGAAAAAATGGATTTACGAAAAAATTGATAATAACTAATAATATTCCTTATGAAATTTCCTGCAAATTAAGTTATTAACATTATTCCCGCATAACGCAGCATTAACGAGAAAAATGGCGGTATTAACGTTATTTGCGTAAAATGCAACGTTGACGTGAAGAACGCGTGTGAACTTAGCTAGTACCTGCTGTATTGGGCGATTTTTCATTATTTTGACTTCAAGTCGGAAAAAATTGGATTTACGAAGAAATTTATAATAACTAAAAACATTCCTTATAAAATTTCCTACAAATCATGTTTGTAGTGTTATTTGCATAGAACGCCACGTTAATGAGAAAAATCAGATTTTTAATTGAGGAATTAAATAATTTTTTGTTCAACATACTTTCACTTGAGAAAAAAAAGATCAAAAACGTTCACGATGAAATTCATTACAAATTATTACGTTTTGGAAATTATTTTTATAAAATGCTCAGCCTACAACTCTTCAACTATATAATTATTCATTTCCAAACGATTTCAGATCTTATCAAATTCCATTACTCGTTCAATAGGCGCATGATTTTCGAAAAAAAAAATTCCAATAAAAAGAAATAATGTAGAATATTAACGAAGCAAATGTGTAAGCTTTCACACGAACGTGTTCTCGACCTGAAAACGTGATTCCGAAGCAAACTCCCATTACGTGATTTTTCATCGGTCAAATTGTCAATCAAGTAATTATCGGTAGCACTCGACTACACAATTACAACGATAATCTACGATTAAGGTATTAAAGGATGCCATAACACCTCGATATTTAAAGTACCACTCGAAATATAAATTTGTAAGACAAAAAACACGTCTGAAATGCATGTCAGCAACATATTCTGCCAATTTTCTACGATCGAAGTAATTCGAAGAAAATATTAAATTAGCTGGTTTCTCGTTAAAGTAATTAATACTTTCGCGGTTTGATAATAGTAATGAGTTCGACAGCTTTGATCATACGGTGGAAGTGGGGAATGCGATGAAAAGGAAGAAAATCAACGTATAATTTATGATCGTGATCTGTGTTAATGTTATACGCTTTGGTTTTTTAAAGGTTAAGTTTACTGACTTGGGTTAGTCGTTTGATACTCGTGGAGTGAACCGGTTGTACGTGTTTGTCGCGAATTTTCACGCGTGAAATTTTCTTTAAAAAGTTCGTAGATCGGGAAATCACACGTTGTTTGGTGATTTAAAAATTGTATAATTTTTTGGTGATTTATTTCTTCGGAGCAATGAAAGATCTAGGCGTCAATGGCATCCATCGCCTTGAACCTTGTTACCTCGAAAGGCAATATCCTTTAAATGGACATGATGACAGAGAAACACCAGCTAATGAGTTTGTATTTTTTTTTTTTGAATCGTGTTGCTTTCAAATTCTTCAGATTGTGGTGGAATTTTTTCCACTTTTGGGAAAGTTACTTCACCGAAATCGCGTTACTCGAGTTTGTAATTAATTTGAATCATTTTTAATTGATTTTTCTACGTGCAATAATGCTAAGTACGATTCATAGATCATTCAGATATATCCATGTTCGATATTGAACGAATATAAATAATTTTCAAGGTCGTCCAGTATCCGTAGATAATTTGTGAAATGAATTTTTTTCTAATTATCGTACCGTTGAAAATTTCAGGGCTAAAAATATACGAATAAATTAGAAAATGTTGTTTAGGTATTTTAATTACCTTTTTTTTAAGAGTCGATTAAATCACGATATTTTTTTCTTCGCGATTTCATCACTACGTCAATTTAAAAATCCTGCGAGATATTGCTTCATTTTGAAATAATTTCTTTTGAAATTTAATCTCGTTTTTTACGGTGAAAATGCTTTACGACTTTTTACACTTAATTATTTCCGGTTCAATTTAAATAACTGTAAAAATCAGAAAAGTTCAACAAGCCTAAAGCTGCTTTTTCAATTTTTTAAAACCACGCGAAAAAAATTAAATTATATAAATTTCTAGAATTATCTTATCTTGGAATACATTCAGAAATAATCGAGGCAGTCATGCGAATACGATGTGCTATCTAATCACCCAAAATTAAACACGAGCTCCGAGAAAATATTTATTCGAAGTTCGAACTTTCATCCCGAAGATATCCGAATAGTGGTCATTGTTCGGAGATGAGATTTTCGCGTGATTTTCACCATACTCGATGTGCAACTACAGCACAATTTTAGTGAAGATATTTTCATTACGTGATGAAAGGGCAATTTCTTTGAATGAGGCGTTAACGAATGTGTGAAATGGAAGCAGTGACTGTGGCATCGAGAGGATCTGTAATTAATGGGGAGATGACGAGGGTTCGGATAAAGGATAAACGAATGTGTACGACAGTTGGATTTTTATTGCTGGAATGAATAGATGGTGGGTTTCCAGGAATGTTTGGAAATGAAAGAAATTTCATTTTATGTATTGTGAAAAAATAAGGGCATTTTTAATGCGAATTCAGCATGGCTATGTTGCGTCAGTGGTTGCTATACTGATGAGATTGGAACAAATGGTCACACTGGTTCTTATGGAGGATTTCTGTTTTTATTCATTAGAAAAAATATTACGTAGAAGTCTAAGAAAGCGTGGCCTTGGATCAAAATTCGGGTGAGTCATTTGTTTCGAGATAGTATAAGGAGAGGGGGTGATTACTGAAACTGATACCAATTAATAGACCATAAAAAGATGTACAATATAACTAAAAATCAGAGTCCTGAAGCGTTTAGGAGGAGAGAAATCCATAATTTTGTCTTTGTTTACCCTTGACAAATTTTACGTAGTTGTTAGAGTCTCCTCAAATCGACCACAAGGTCATAATCTGACATAATATACATGTAGTTTATGCCTAAAAAAACCTCTTTTGGGGTTTCGAGTCCCCAACCCTCCACCCAGCCTTTTTAATTCTGAAAAAACATGATTTTCACCCCATTTTTGACAGTTTTTAGTTTGTATTACCGCTGTACCCCTCTTAAATTGACCTAGGAAGTCATGCTTTGGGTTGTAGATGTAGTGGATGCTTCAAAAGTATTTTTCCAGGGTTTCGACTTCCCAGCCTTCTCCCGCTTATTTTTAACCTGAAAAACTCAATATTTACCCCATTTTTAATGGTTTAAACGTTCCAAAGTGGAGTCCTTCATTTATGAAAGAATAAATTTGTTTCACTACTTCACTCGTTTTAAATTGACATCGAGGAAATTGGTGAATGATAATTTCTAAAATAAGCACCGTAAATTAAGAAAGAAATTGATTTAGATTCTCCATTTGGAATTGATGACATCACCGGGATTTTTAAAGCTTCATTTCTTATTCAGTGTCTCTCATCAACCTCAAAGCACCTTACTTTTGAAGTTTTCCAATTAAATTATCAACTAAATGACAAACCATCCAATTAATTTTCAAAGTCTTTTGTGCCTGTGTTCGCATTGACATACACCTACTGCGAAAATTTCCCAAACTCCGTTTCACTTAAACGTGTCAAAAGGGCTTTATCATTTAATTTATGGTTTTTAGTACCATCGAAGGAATTCATTTATGAGAATGGTCTTTATACGAGCATATTTCACATAGTGGCAGGTAAAATTATGGGTATTTCAAAATTGGCAACCCTTATGTTCTTCGTTTAAATACTCCGATAAATTTTCTGTCTTTTGACATCCAATATTAAAAATTTTGATACATAAGATGTAAAGTGTGCATTCACATTGTATTATGTCGAAAAAAGAATTCTATTTTATTGTATAATCGATGTGAAAAAGTGATGACATTATGAGAAATAAAGAAGCTGGTGAAATCTAAAAATGTAACGTCATGTGAAACCGGTTTAACAATGTCGATGTGGTAATATTGAATAACATGTGTTCGTTATATGACGTTGATTCAAATTTCGGTTTAAATAATGGATTTTCGTCGAATCAGCTCCATGAAAAGAAAAATTTACTTACGGAAGTTATCTTTCCCATTACACTTGATTCGACATTTTAATATCATCTCGTTTGTAGGCAGTAAAACGATTAGTTTTTATCAATGACACGCTATTAATATATCATTATACAAATATGATATAATCCTAAAATAAATAAAATACAATTCGACGTTTGTCGGAGCATTTTGAAGGCCTTTGTGTCTTACGGACCTTGGAATGGAATGCGATAACGTAAATGCTATTGTGTGTGTCTGATTTGAAAACATGGAATTATGCATGTGTTATGTCGCGATGACTCGAATCAATCTCATAACACGTGTTACTTTGTACTGTAGATATGTATCAGCGACAAGACGTAATTATACTGAGAAATAAACTAAAATAAAACGCTTGTTGCCAAACAACATACACGTGATTGGTTATAAAGACCTGGTAAAAGTCTTGCACAATACAGCGAAGCTTTTTTTTCCAATATTTTCTTTAGCCATGTTACTTTGAGTCAGTTTTACCACGTTTCTCTTTGTGGAAGACTGTATGACGAATTTTTCCAGTCGTTGATGCTTGGAAGATTATCACGAATTGTTGGAATAGTGATCGTAGACGTAACCAAATGGTGATTTTCATCCACAGAAGGATAAATTGCTGACCAGCTCATTAAATGTGATCGTTATGCAGTTAATCGAATTATCGATTTTCGTCAAATTTAAATTGATACTTGTATACTGGAAATTTCCATTGGGACTAGCAAGAATCTGTTGGAGCGCTAATGTGAGGTACCTCCTCGTAAGTTCAATAATGAACCGCTAGGAGTCAGAATTAAACTTTTGTATTTTAATTCAAAACTTGCCTGTAAATTTTGAAAAATTTTGTAACCATAGGTGTATGATTACATTGATGGACGTCTCATCGGTACCTCCTCATTAGTTTCATCAATTACCACCAGATAATATCAGACACTTTACTGAACAATCCCAATTGAAAAAACAAAAATTGAAAATTTCCCACGATTTTTCTCTTTTTTGGTATTTTTTTTCTAATTTCTCACTTTTTTGTCCCTTTTTCCCATACAATTCTCATGCGACTCTAAATTTCCCACGATATCCCATCACTGTATACAGTGTTGCCAACCGACCTCAGCGATTTCTCTTGAGTCGCCAAATTTTGAAATCTTGAGAAATCTTGAGGTGTCAAAATAGGTATTTTAAAGGAAATTTTAAGCAGATCACGGTACTGTAACACTACAGTGATAAAAAATGGAAACAGCCATTCAAAAAGTCGAAAAAATCTTTTATTTCTTTATTTTTCCTTTTCAATCTACTGAAAGATCTTCTGTATGAAAGGTACAATTGGAAAAAGTACAAATTCCAGTGATTTGATTAATTTGAACAGAAAGATATGAAGATTAGGAAATCGAGAAATCAACTTTTATTATGAATGAATGAAACTAACTACTAATCTTTTGCATTTTTTTCATTTTTGAGCAAAATTTGAATAAATCTTGAGAAATCTTATTTTCTTGGGACGATCTTTAGGTGGTCTCAAAATCTTGCAGTCCTAAGATATATCTTGAGGGTTGGCAGCACTGACTGTATACATTACATATGTTTGATTTTCCTCTATATATAGTACCTTGCAAAGCACTTCATCTAAGAGTAGTTGTACGTAATACTTTGGAAAGTATGTCGCGTAAAACGCACACGGAAATTTATTTATTTTATAATAATTTTTATTAAAATCACCGCTTACAAACTTCGCATGGAATTTAATTTCACCTCTTTTGTTAGCTGATTTTTCAATTTTCAAACATGCTTTGTAGCTCAATAACGTAAAAATCGAAGCATGTATTTCTTTAGAATCTTTCGCTTACAAGATGTTTCACTTTAAAAAGCGATGGAATTTCTATAACGTGGTTTTGGGTACGTTGAAGTTGTATTTTGTAAAATCATCTTCAAATGTATTGTATTCGGTTCCCGGGAAGGTAAAATCTTCGTAATTCTTACCCTCGAACGAATCCATTTATTAGGATCAATTGTAAAAAGAAACGAACGACGGACGTGATGTTATTCATGGTTTAAAATTACCTTCGAAGTAAAGCCAATTTTATTTTTAAATTGTGGAAAAATTTATGGAAAAATTACAACGATGTAAAAGACTTAATTAAACACGATACGCATTTAATTTGCTAATTACACGAATTTATTTATTTTGGAACAATAAAGTTTTTATTCAAACAACGCGTTTTGAATGATAAATACGCGTATTAAAACGAAATTTCTCTTTTGACCTTTTAACCACACAAAGTAATGAAATTTCTGTTTCATTATAGGGGGTCATAGTGTGCAATTGATAATATTTTTACGATAATGGTAATCAAATTTTTCTGAAATAAAATTTTATCTTGCTTGGAGAAAGACAGACGATATTTCCGTTTTTAATGTTGTCGAAGATAAGTTTTGTTTGTGGGAATTTATCGAATAAAAATTGTTTATAAATGGTGGTTACTTTTCTATGTAAAGAGGACGTTGTAATGTAATGTAATTTTTGTATATTTTTTTTACGATATAAAAATGTTGCATGATTGTTTTGGAATCAAAGTCAAGTCCAAGTTTTAAAATAAATTCTGTTTTTTTTTTTTTTTCAAATTCATTTTCATTTGTATTTGATATGTCATATTTGTTATAATTAGTAAACTCGGGTCAACTTGAGATTGAGTACTGCTGTAATGAAATATTATTTGGCATGATTTATTATTCATGGGTTTGACTTTTTTTTTACTCGCGTTCAAGTGAAATACACATAAATTAAGTTTTCTACGAATTCGGAGATTTAAAATAAAAAGTGATTTATCAAAGATGAAAATTTCGTTTTAATTTTCGCGTGCAAAAGCGATAATGTTTTTCGAATTATGAAAACATTTAGAATAAATTTCGTTTTATAAATGAAAACAGAATAGAAATCGAATTTTTGTTGAATATTTACAAGTCCGTTCTTTACATCGAAAGGAAAATATTATTTTGTAATTTCGTCAAAAATTTTATAAAAGAAACGATTTGAGAGTTGATATTTTTATTTATTTAATTTATTTATTCATTTCATTTTTAATTCTTTTCAGATTTTATGAAAATTTTGGTTTTATTTTTGGCTGATTTTTCGCGAATTTTTGGACATTTTTGACATTTTTATGTCTTGGCTGTGCTACACAAAATCGAAAAGCTTTACAAAGTTGCGTGACGCGGTTGTCATGGTGACCATTGCCGTGGTAACATGTCATGCTCGTGAGTGATGACCTTGATATTTTCATGTCACGATAACAGGCTCTTGTTATGGTGACATGTGATCATAAGTGATAAACGATGACAGAGTCGTTATCATGACGTGTCATGCTCATGAGTGATTCATGATATTTCCATGTTATCATAACAATTCGTAGATGACAAGTCATGTTATAGTGATATATTATGACCATGAGTGACATACGATGCCACAGTCATTATCATGACGTGTCATGCTTAAGCGTGATTCATGATATTTCCATGTTATCATAACAATTTGTAGATGACAAGTAATGCTATGGTGACATATCATGATCATGAGTGACATACTACACCATAACAAGTAAATATCATGGTGACGTGTTATGATTGACATGTGATATGTTATGACTTGTTATGATGAATGTCATTGGAATGATCAAGTGTCATCGTGTCTTGGTGGTATGTCGGAATCGTGTTATGATGACATGTCATGATGACCTGAATAATGACTTATGATGGTAATATGTCACGACCTGATGATATGCGGTGACATGTCAGGGGATTATTTTTTTCTCTTAAATCATGTTATGCGCCGTATATTCATGTTCAATGAAAACAATACCTTTTTCATGTCACTCTACTATGTCATAGATGACCATTCATTGTCATGATGATGTGTCATGTCATGGTAGCATGTCAAGTGACACGATATGACGACAAGTCATTGTTACAGCAACGTGTTATAATTACAAGTGGTATGTGACGTCAAATGACATCTGGTGAACACCATTGTCGCGAAGTAACATGAAAATGTCACACACGTTTTTGGTAATTTTGGGCTCATCAACTCGTAATTTTTCGGTGTATTTTTCAATGATTTTCGTTTTTTTAGTGCGTAAATTTACTAATAAACTGATAATTTTGATTCGTATCCTTGATTTTTTTCTGCGAACAAGAAAAAGTTGGATAGATGACGTCATAAGTGTGATTTTTTTATCATCATCATCGCCGACATTGGTTTAATTTTCAGCCATTTTAAATGTAAAATCTATATTTTAATTTTAAAAAAATTGATAAAATTCGATCATTGGATATACCCGAGGTAATTATTCGATTGATGATGTAATAAATTTCATGCATGGGACTTTTTAATCACTCAACGAGTATTTATTCGAATTGCACGTTACTTAGCATATTGCATAACGTCGAAGTTCAGCTAATTTCCCACGAGAAATTCAACGTGTATTCAATTTTTTCATGAAAATTGAATTTTCTATTTCACCGATTCCCCGATAGGATTTTAAAAATAGTCGAATTCACGTCGCTCCTTCATTGTTCCCATTGTACAACACGCGTTCACCTAAGGCTACCCTCTCGGATCACTTCTTAGTTCTCGTCAACCCGAAGCGTCATTATTTTTAATAATAAATTTCTCGTTATACACAAAAGAAAAATATAAAATAGGACACCGCGATAATGTCGGAATTATTCACGTGTAAACCCATCTCTCTCTTGACTTATCGTAACACGATATAAAACGACGACCTTTGACTTGTTCTATCGTTTTTCATAAACGTTCAAGAGTCGAGAGCGTTGAAAAAACACATTTTTTAAATCGAGAGAAAAATCCCTTCGGGATTATTTTCCGGTAACGAATTCATTATCGAATAGGACACGGTGCGAATGACGTAAATCTTCGTGTAATTTTCACGATCGCGAATCAAAAAGACAGAGTTGAGTTTGCCAAAAAAATACGATTACGAAATTTTCACATTTGGTTGATAACGATGACTAAGCTTCGTGATTTTTTTCGGCTAATTTTTTAAAATATTAATTATTTCGAGGTTCATCAACCAAGACTCGTGGGTGGTCTAAAAATAGTACTGTTTATCATTAAATATTTATATTTTTCAAAAATTGTAAACAACAAAAAAATTCCCTTCGTGAATCGACGTTTTTTTTCAGTTTATGCAAAAATGACGAATCACGTCAAATACGCTTTGATAATTTTTCACCTCGAGGCAATTAGAAGGTACACGAAAAATTGTTTTAATTATGAATACCTAAGTACTTCTTAATTATACGATAATTTATATGAAAATTAAAACATCGAGTGCATTGGGAAGTACGAAAAATTGCACAAAGGGAAAAAAACGCTAAAAATGGTTCATCGTAATTTGACGTCATTACGTAGGAAAAAGCCACACGAATTTTTCGAATAATCGATGAAAAAATAATTAAACCGCGATGTGAAGCCAACTTGGCACTAATTCTTATTCTGTTTAGATAAAAGTCGAACGAGCTATGACGTGAATAATTTCAGCGATGTTAACCACTTCTAGCCCTACGCTTTTTTTCTCAAGTATACATTTCGATAGAAAATTCGCGTTGATTTTCAAAGCACTTCCTTGTTTTATAAACACCCTTTTTCTTGTTTACGAAGACAAAAAATCGAGGGTACGGATTAAAATTATTTCATTTGCAAATTTATGCTACAAAAAATCAAAATTATCGAAAAAATACATCGAAAAATTTTAATCAATTTGCCCAAAACTACCAAAAACCTGAAAAATGTCCAAAATTTCGCGAAAAATTAGCCAAAAGTAACACCAAAATTGCTATAAAGTTTTTTAAAATTACAAAAAATTGTCGTACCTTTTTCCCTCCCTCGTAACCAAAAAAAGTGATGATAAAATATTTAAAAATAGCCAAAAAAAAGAAATAATTGATGTTGAAAAAATGGTTAAAAATTAAAATTGATGTCGATGATATTGTTTTACTCGTTATCATAAAATTACACTTATGACGTCATTTATTCAATAGCGGAAATAACTTCTATAATAATACGAATATTTATTTCCTATAATCTTTTTTTTTTGGTCAGAAAAATGTAAGATGCAATATTTTTAAATTAGGCGTAATTAAATTACCCTCTCCTCCCTTCAGAAAAAACAAAAAAAACCTGATCATAAAATAGTCCAAAAAATAGCTGAAAATTAAAATAATGTCAGCGACGATGATAATAATATTATCGCCTAACGATGAAATAATCACACTTATGACGTCATCAATCTAACTGTGGCTACAATTTAAAAAAAATATACTTCATTTTCTTGAAATTTTTTTTCGTCGAAAAAATACAAGATTCAATATTTTTAAATTATAATAAAAATTTACGTATTTACAAATTTTTTTACCCAATTCAGGTGATTTTATGCCTAATGAAGTGAAAGTTGGATGGGCAGTAAGTGAAAATGATCGATTTAGAAATAATAAATTTTTTCAATATTTTTGTCCACTTTCGCCCCGCTTTTAGGGATATCACAATTTTAAAAATGAGTTTTTTCTGGGGTAAAAGTGGACAAAAATCAGAAAGTATGACAATTTTTTTGTTTTTTTTTTCAATGTATGACCAAAAAATGAAATACTTGTTAAAACTGGTTTTTTAAATTTACGATGGTAAATTTGACAAGCGTAACAATTGAAAAAAAAATTCTCGGAAATATGAAAATATAATCTTAATTTGTTTGTGTTATTTTGCATAAAAATAATCTTTAATGGAGAATTTTTTCAAAATTGCAATTCGTAAACATCAGTTTTTTCGCTTAGTCAAATTTTTCCCCCGAGCTGATAAAGTGGCAGCACTGATTTTTCTCTGTAAATGCGAATTAATCTTTGGAGTGTAGAGCAAATAAATAACTAATCGTCAAATATTACTTGTGTAACTGGAGTTATTCATTTCGTACCAAAAATTTTCAAGATAAAATTTTCAACTTTCCACCATCTTGAAAATTTTTGAATCACCATAAACCAGAACGAAAAACTTTCGGGTGTATTCGTTTTTTATCGTGATTTAATCATATCTTCAACTAGACAAAATATTACAAAAAAAATCGAGCCGAGATCATTGACCTTTAGAAATTTTCGTTGACACGGGGAGAGAGAGAGAGAGTGAGAGAAAATGAGGCACTTTGTTCTGGACTAGGATTAAATGAAATATTTCATAATTCTTTCAGTCAATAAGTATCGCACTTAGATTGAAGAGCTTGAGGAAGGAGCTTGAAACATTTCCCCTGGATAATTTTTTTTCAATTTTTCGGCCAATTTTTTCCCAAAATTTCCCACATTCGTTACCGTAGATTATTCATTTCGTAACGAATGTTTACCCGTTCAACGACGGTTTCGAAATACTGCCATAAATTTTCAACGAGTTTCGCCAAATACTCGAATACTTGTATCGGTGGAAAGTTTCGAATGATTTCAAGGTCATTCGATGGAATTCTCAATTTGCGCGTTTATTTTGAAAACATAACCGCAATTTGAGTGGTTTTCGTTGGTACATAAATGTCCGAATGATGATCATGTTGGCAGATTTTCAACGAAGAAATTTTATACAAAGGTTCCCGGATATGCAGATGAGAGAAAAAAAGGTGATCGGAATTCTCAGCTTGAGATGTAGTTTTAATTATTTGCTTTGAACGTTTACATTTTACATTATTTATAAGCGTATTCGTTCACCTTGGACGAGCTGTTTGGCATCTTGCGTTGACAATGTGTTTTACGACGATGAAAATGCGTTACTTGTCCGATAACGCGTTTACTACGAATTCGAGTGATGCTGCGTGTTATTTTTAGATGATTAAATCATTGATAATGATAAATGATAAATCGTTGTGGGTAGATGGAATGCGAAATTTATATTTTTTGTTGATTTTTCACTCTATTAGTGATAAACTTATGCTGATATGAATGATATGGTCAACCTTGGTGTACTTTCACGTGTTTTTTTTGCACGGTCAAGGATTTCTGCCTAAAGAGGGGAAGGGGTATTAGGGGAAAGTGCAATCAAAAGTATTCGCGTGATGGGGTTTTCTTTTCTTGATTAGAGGTCAAATTACAACTTTGTTTTACCGCTTTTTCAACTTATATACTTTAAAATGGAACTTGGAACAATTACGTTTAATTTAAAATGCAATTAATTTCTTCAACTACGATTAACTTCGGGGTAAGTATCGGATTAAAGCGAAATTACCAAAGTTAATAGTAAATTTTCCTCAAATTCGATACGAAGTACGAGCTTATGAACAAGAGAAAATTTGCGTTTTGCAACTTGATCGTTTGCGTGCCTTAAATCGCGTGTTTAAAGGTATTTGCATTATAAAAGACACATTTCGCGACGAAAAGTAACATAAATGACTATTTTTCGATTTATTACATTTTGTTTCTTTTTTTTTGTTTACAGAATATTCGTCAATCGAAGTTTACACTTGGAGAACATAAAATTTTACGGTTTCGATATGGATTACACATTGGCCGGTGAGTTGTTAGTGTGGTTTAACCTCTAGTCCTTGAGAAATTGCTCGAAAAATGCGATAAATTTCATCGATCTGATGATCCGTTAAGGTAGAATAAATTTTTTAACACGCACGTGAAATGATTTACACATTAGGTGTGCTGGAAACACGTGCAAATACTGTGCGCAGCTTTGATTTACGCCTTATCGTGAATATTTCTTTTAATCGAGCGTGAATTTGATTTTTAGAGTCGCATTTTTCTCGTATTTCTGTACAGACGAGTATTACGACGTTAATTTTATCAATTTTTTCAGAATACAAATCACCTCAATATGAAAAATTGGCTTTTAATTTACTCAAGAAACGTCTAGTCGCGTTGGGATATCCTCAAGAGATCATGAATTTCGAATACGATCCGTCGTTTCCTATTAGGTTTGTGTTTGGAGTGAAAGGTGATTTTTGAGGGTTGATTGGTCGTTTGTTATTGCGTGATTTTTTTAAATTTTTTCAGAGGTTTATGGTTCGATTCGTTATATGGTAATTTATTAAAAGTTGATGCCTATGGAAATATTCTAGTGTGTGTTCACGGATTCAAATTTTTGAAAACGTAAGTCACAGTATGACATCTTTGAGACGAGTATGAAATTTATTTTTAGTCAAATATGCGTAGTAATTGGTGAACAAATTTATTGAGAAGTTGCTACCGAGCGTCAATTTTTTTGGACAATTACAATGCATTTATAGTTTTTTTATTATTTTGATGATTTTCAAATTTTTAGATTTTTTTGATCTTCATGGTTTGTTTTAATTGTGATCTTTTTTGATTTTTTTCTATTTTTTGATATTTATAATTTTTTGAAGTACAATTTTCAATTTACAGATTTTTGTTTTTAACATTTTTTTAATTGCATTTTTTGTTTATTTTTTGAGATATGATTTTCAATTTTTAGATTTTTTTTCTTCAAGATTTGTTTTAATTGTGATCTTTTTTAATTTTTTTCAATTTTTTTATGCTTATAATTCTTTTTAATTTATAGATTTTTGTTTTTCAACATTTTTTTAGTTGGATTTTTTTTATTTTTTGAGGTATAATTTTCAATTTTTAGATTTTTTTTTCTTCAAGATTATGTTTTAATTGTGATCATTTTTGACTTTTTTCAATTTTTTATGATTCAATTTTTAAATTATTTGTTCTTTAAAATTTTTTTAATCGTACTTTTTTCAATTTTTTGATTTTTTCATCTTCTTGAAGCACATATTTAATTTTTACATTTTTGTTCTTCAACATTTTTTTAATTGCAATTTTTTAAATTTTTTCATGTACATACAATAGAATTTTTTGTTCTCAAAGATTTGTTTTAACTGTACATTTTTTTAAATTCTTTAATTTTTTTCAATTTTTTGAGGTGTAATTTTTAACTGATGAATTTTTTTGTTCTTCTAAGTTTGTTTTTATTGAATTTTTTTCAATTTTTCGATTTGTTTTGCCACTTAGGGCTATATAGCCTCCTTAACCCCCCCCCCCAATAATTACGTGCCTGTAACAAATAACCTAACGAAATGAATAACGTGACATGATAAAAAACGATATGTAATAAATAACGTTATGTCTTAATTAACAAATACCGTAACGTAACGAATAACACAACATAAAAAATAGCTCTATTTAACAAATAGCGTGGCATAATAAATAACGTTATGTAACAAATAACGTAACGATCTCTTCAGCAGTAACAAAAACGAAACCAAAACGTTGAATCAAATTTTTAAAATAACGTCAAGGTTGAGACAAAAGTTATGGGAAATTAAGAAGAACAAATTTTCGAATGTAAGATTTCTCAAGATATTACGGAAATCTGAACCTAGACATAGAGAAACCTCTATTAAAGTGGACTACGACTATGTGGCTTAACTTATTAGTGGAACATTTTTATACTGTAAATAGTTGAGAAGACTATTCTAGACACTTCTTTATTGAGAATTTGAGATCGCAGTAGTGGCTAATTTTTCTTTTATTTCTGTTTTTTTTTTTTTTAATTTCTAATTAATGCCGATGCGTCGATGAAAATTATTTATTTATAACATCTTATCAATATTTAAGTTATTGTAAGAATGGATGAGATATCACTAGTTATTTTTTTTTCTATTCGCTCGAAACGATGAAGTAATTGGGTTAATTACCGTTATATTTTCTTAATCACTTCGCAGGTCTCAGATTTACGATTTATATCCTAACAAATTTTTACAATTAGACGAAGCACGAGTTTACATTTTGAATACGTTGTTCAATCTACCAGAAACCTATTTGCTGGCTTGTCTTATTGATTTTTTCACTAATTCGTCGCAATACACTGCGTAAGTATATGAGGGCATTTGAGATGGCGAAAAATCCGCAATGGTCTCGTGACGCTTTTTATTTTCAGTGATAAAACAGGCGTTAAAAACGGATCGATGATTATTTCGTTCAAATCGCTGTTTCAAGATGTTAGAAATGCGGTAGATTGGGTCCATTTGGATGTGAGTAACTGAAATTTGACAAATTGCGTATTATCAATGCGAACGAATTAATTTTGATTTATCACAGGGTGATATGAAATCGTACACCGTTGAACATCTAGAAGAATTCGTCCACAAAGATGAAAGACTCCCGATGCTTTTGTCTAGAATACGGGAAAGCGGAGCTAAAATATTCTTATTGACAAATAGTGATTATAAATTTACCAATCGTATTATGACTTATTTATTCGATTTCCCTCACGGACCGAAGGTAGTTACTATTGTTAATTGATTTCTCGAACCTTCGGTACATGATGAAATTTACGTAGCCCGGCGATCCGCATCGAAACTGGAAGTCGTACTTTGATATAATCGTGGTGGATGCCCGGAAGCCGTTATTTTTCGGCGAAGGAACAGTATTAAGGCAGGTGGATACGGAAACAGGGGCGTTGAAAATTGGTACTCATATGGGCCCCTTGCAAAAAGAACAAGTTTATTCCGGAGGTACGTAGTTGGATGTGGGATGACCTCGGAATGTTTGGTTAAATATTACGTGCTATTAGGCTCGTGCGACGTGTTTACTCAACTAATCGGAGCTAAAGGCAAAGATGTGTTATATGTCGGTGATCATATTTTCGGCGATATATTGAAATGTAAGAAAATGCGCGGCTGGCGTACGTTCCTCGTTGTTCCCGAGCTAGATCAAGAATTACACGTGTGGACTGATAAATGTCATTTATTCGACGAATTACAAAAATTAGACGTCATGTTGGGCGAATTATACAAGTACGTTTTGTACAAACGAATCTGCAGTACGAAGTGTTGACGAAATTATATTTCAGGAATTTAGACAGCAGTACCAAAGAGAAACCGGATATTTCTCAGGTACGTAATAGCATTCGAGAAGTTACTCATAAAATGGACCTAGCCTATGGTATGATGGGAAGCGTATTCCGATCCGGTTCGCGGCAGACGTTCTTTTCATCTCAAGTGGTGCGATATGCGGATTTATACGCGGCGACGTTTTTAAATTTAATTTATTATCCGTTCAGTTACATGTTTAGAGCACCTCCGATGCTGGTAAGTTCGCGACAGGAAGTCGCCCATTTGCGTAATTTATTATAATTTACGTGCTTCGTAGATGCCGCACGAATCGACTGTAGCTCATGAAAAGAAATCCGCCATTGAAACCAGACGATCTACGTTAATCGAAGATGTTGACGGATTGGTTAATAATAAAGTGAATAAATCATCAGTAGAAAAAGAAACGATGGAAATGATTTCATTAAATTAATATACGTTTCGTTACAGTGCTGCGTTCTCAATTCCACCAATCAGCTGCGTCCAGAGATGCCGAAAATTGTAACGCACACGCACGACGAAGACTACTCAGATGAAGAAAGCGACAATAAATCGGAAGAAAAAACCGTCTAGTGTTTTAAAGTTTGGTTGAACTTTGAACTTTCGCGTCATTGTTACCTAATTTACATTTTTTTTGTATAACTTCATTTTGTACTTTAGTGCTTCCCATCAGTATCGTATTGCATAATTGTAGATATTTTAATATGAATGTTTTTATTGTTGTAATAAATCGAAATTATAAAAAGGAACGTATTCGTTAAAGTAAAAGTTGATCGAGAAATTCCTCGAAATCATCTTCGCGCGATTTTTCTTCCACGATTTTGTTTGCGCTGGTCCAAATGGCGCTTTCTTCATTTTCTGTGGTCTTGGAGGGTTTTTCCGGTGAAGGGGTTCGGTCGGGTTCGGTTTTTGGGAGTTTAGTTACGGTTTCTTCGGCTTGGTGGACTTCTTCGGTGCTATGTTTACGTTTCTGTTTCTTCGATTTTTTTACTTCCTTTCGTTTGTGTTTGTAATTTAACTTATACGAGCAATCTGTACAAAGTCCTGGAAAAAATTGATATTGATGAAGGACTTTATTCGATACGTTGAGTTTCATCGATTTTATCAGTTCGGAGGTAAGTGGATAAAATGCGCGAAAAATGCACCTAGAACATCAACGTCATGACACGTGTAAAAAATACACGTGTATGCGCGACGATATGACACATGCAATCGGCACTCGTTTCACGGTCACTGACACGTGTTATAAGTAGTGAAATCACGCTGCGTAGTAGGCGTTCCATGCGACACGTGGTTTTGAATATCATACATCTTGAACATTATACATTATGACACGTGTCAACATGAGTACACGCGTGATTTCTACGGAATATTTATGTTTGGGCGACTTTGGAGAAAAATTTGTGGAACAAAATTAGTTGAAAATCAAGTAAAGAATATTTTTTTTTAACATTTTTTTCGGTATTTCTTTAAATTTTGTCGTAATTTTAATTTTTCAGGAATAAAGTCAAAATAATGCAAAATTTAACGAGATATAATAAAAATATTATTACAAAAATTGTTCTGACATCACTTCCAACATCTTTTGACTCGAAAATTTTACTTTAAAATCACCCCAAGTTGTGCAAAAACGCCTCAATTGAGGAATTTTGTTTGCGATATTGAACATGTAGTAAAATAATGGCGAAATTTGACGAAATACGAAAAAAATGTTTATTACAAAAAATGTTCCTCTTTCAATTACCAACAACTTTTGTTTCAAAGATTTCCCTCCCAAGTCATCCCAAACTGGACGGAAAAGCCTCAAATTTCCAAATAAATGATTTTTATTCGTTTCACCTCCTAAACAATAAAATTGATAAGAATCATCGTCTTAGAAAAAAATTGTTCGAGCAAAATAAATAATGAAATATCTGTAAAATAAAAAACAAGTATGAATATTCTACGACTAATTCACTCAATTTTTGCAAAAATTTCGACGAAAACATTTCACCCTGTTTTTCAGCTATTTTTAATTTACCTATTCAAGAAACAAAATGAAATTCTTACTTAATTTAACCAAAGCATTTTTCTTCTCTTCTTTTTCAACATATGCGAAATTAACTTCCCACGTTTTTAGTGCCTCTTTTTCGTCGCAATTTTTTTCACCACAAACAAATTGGCCTTTTCCGCTGACTAATTCACTTTCTATCTGCCATCTCAAGGCCACCTAAAATTATAAAAATTTTTTCAAGTATTAAATTACGCTCGTAATAATTTTCAAAAGGAAATAAACTCGCGAAAATATTAACCTTGCCTTCTTTATAATATGTCAAATCGCATATACAATATTCTTTGTATAATCTATCGTAATACTTTTTAGCAAGTTCCTCTTCCCAACTAGATGGTTCTTCGTCATCTTCCCATAAAAATTTATGATTTTCTCGTATTATATCGATATCCCTTTTATATTTTTTCCTAGAAAAAAAATGAAATTGAGTTTATTACGAAAATTTTATTTCCAAAGAATAATTTCTTAACACAAAAAGTACAAGAATTTTGAAAAATATCATGTATTAAATATCTCGCTGTTCGGGGCTTTTATACGGATAGTTAATATATTCGAAGATATCTTGTTCAGAAGATACAGGCAAAGGTTCTCCTGGAGTTCCGGTACTGCCGACCGGTCTAATGCAATATTCATTCAAAGTGAAATTATTTGATAAAGCATGAGAACGCATCTCTTTATTGAACATATCGCTTCCTGTGAAATATAAAACAGCGCAGTAGTACTGATCATAAGGAGTCAAACGTATATCTAATCTTCGAGTGATAGTGTCGATTTTACACGCTCCCATGAATTTCACATCACCCAATGAAATAGTATCGGTGATAAGACTGCAGTTTTTCAATACGTTCACGACATCTTCTAAGAGCGTTTTATTGGATTTCTTATCTTTGGAAGTGAATTCTGGATGAGAAAGCAAAACATCGATATCGCCGCTTTCGTTTCTACCTCTCCTGTAACTGCCACAAATTGTTATTTCGTATTTGTCATCGAGTTTTTGGATTTCTTGTTTTAGTTTCTGTTCAATTTTGGCAATTTCTTGACGAGGTATATTTTGCTCGAAATCTTCCAAGTACTTTAAGCCGATGATTTGGTGGTGGGTTAATTTATCGGTGTTTTGACGAAGTTGATCGATAGAAGTGATATTTTCTTCGATGAGTTCTTTAGCTTTAGCCGGGCCTATTCCGCTGACTCTGGTCAACTCGTTGACAATTTTCGGCGTATCGTCTTCTCGTATTTTCTTGAGTTTTTCTAGACTACCGGTTTTTATGAATTCGTCGATTTTCTCGGCGATTTTGGGCCCGATGCCTTTTAATTTACGAGCTTCGGCTCCCGACGTAATTTTGACGGTGTGATTCGCCAACGTAGTAGCTGCTCGGCGATACGCGTTGTATCGGTGGATATCGTTGGTGATCTTTTTCTCGTACTCCGCCAGTTCCAAAAGCATCGAGCAGAAGTCGTTGTTTACGTTATCCGGTGGTGCTTTGCGCTTACTCATAGTGGTTGTACTTACGGTGAAAGACATATACAATAGGATATATGGACACGTACGTTGAAGCTTTAGCATGAGAGATGTAGTGATTGATCAGTTTCTTGTGTAGGTCATACGAACTCAGTGATCGTAACTGGGTTTGAAAATGTTTATATAACGCCATCGACACTGAACAGTTACATACATTCTAGTATTTAAAAGACCGCGATAGATGTATCGTATTTTTTATTTTTATCTATTTCTTCGGTCAATTTATGCTTTACAATGTTTTTCTTTTGCGAAATTATTTCCCAACCGCTTATTCATGAATCAGCCAAAAAACGCATTCAGGTGCCTTAAATGTGAGAGTTTTTAGGCGTATTTCGTGGATCGTAAAACCATAATTTTTTCAACATTTGGCAACACTGAGAAATGATTTTATTCGCTTATCAAGTAATTTAAAAACGTGCTTTCGAGTTTCGAATTTTAATTTATTTAGTAGAGTCAGTAAAGAATATGAGCAATTTCTTCGAGAAAAATGGATGCTGTATTAGAACTATTAAATTCTCCGAATATTGATCTAAGAGTAATTGAAGGGAAGGTAAGTATCTCTTTCTCTTTCATCTCAAGTGAAAATTAAATGATCTCAGTTGATTGAACCGGTAGTGCTTTATGTCTAAGTAAATTTTAATCAATTCATTTTTCCAGGGTCGATGTATATTTTCTGCGGCTCATTTTAACAAAGGAGATACTATCTTCGAGGAAGATCCATTGATTTCTTGTCAATTCGCATGGAATAAAACCTATAATTATTCAGCTTGTGATCATTGTATGAGGTGAAATTTCAAGTGATGAGAGTTTTTGTATCTGTATTATGCATTCATGTATTTTTTCTGGATCGCTAGGCCATTGGAGTCGATCGAAGAGAACATTGCTAGATTATCTGGAGATCAGATATTTGATGTACCTTTTTTGGAGCATAATCCCACTTCCAAAACTGACGTTAAAAAATGTCCCAATTGCGAGGTACATTTACATTTACTATCTAGAGATTGATAGATTTGATTAATTTCAATTTTATGTTTTTTTCAGGATATGTATTGCTGCGAACAATGCCTAGTAAATGCTTACAAACAGTATCATCAATTCTTGTGTTATAAAGATACCGAAGACGAACCATTGTTCCAATTAGTCGAACGATGGAAGTAAGTTTTCAACGATGTGGAAACTTCTCGAAATGAAATTAAATTTGTGATTTTTCAGACGCATGCATTATCCTCCTGAAACAACCAATATCATGTTATTGGCTAGAATCATAGCTACAATTCAATTAGCCGATAATAAGGAGTCTGTGTATAATACTTTTATGCAGGTATAATGTTCGTATTTTCGAACATCGTTTTTATTTTTATTTTATGCAATTTACGTTTGTAACTTGAATTGCAGTTTTGCCATTTATCTCTTAGTGACGATGAAACACTCGCTCATAACTTACTCGGTAAACAATTTCAACGAGACATCGATGAATTATTTTGTATGTTTTCGACAGCGATGAAATCGAGATTGAATGGCGTAAAAGATAATTGCGTGGATAACGTTCGTATTTTTATTTTTCGTTGTTTTGAAAAAAAAAAAATGAAATTGTTGAATTTCAGTTACTGACAAGAGAAGGATTCATTAGGATGTTATCACTAATTGGAAGAAACGGTCAAGGTATCGGAACTAGTGTACTCGCTGAATGGGCTAATAAGCTTCTCAACTTGGAAGTCGCTTCTACTGAAAAACCGATGATTGATAAATTAATCGACGATATCTACGAGAAAGTTGAACAACGTATGTTTTTTTGGAACAATTTTTAAATCAAGAATTTAATCGATCTATTTTACAGATGTTGGTAATTTCATCTGCAATGAGGGTTCTGGATTATACGTGGTTCAGAGTTGTATTAATCACAGCTGCGCTGCTAATGCTAAAATTACTTTTCCTTTTAATAACAACAGACTCGCGTTGGTAGCGAAACGAGAAATCTTACCTGGAGAGGAAATTTTCATTAATTATTTGGATAAATGTGCTCGTAAAAGGAGCTGCCACAGTAGAAGGAAAATTTTAAGGTAATTGATATTATTGGATCGTTTATTTTCGACATTTAATCGTCAATTTTTTTTATTCAGGGATCATTACTTATTTATTTGCTCATGTTCGAAATGCGTGGTTGACTCGTTAAATGAGCCAGATGTTACCAGTGAAGAAGATGAAAGTGATGACGATGATGAGATGATGTGAATTTAAACTTCTTGTACGAATAAATATTTTTACGTCGTTTCTTCAATTTGTCAATATACGTACTTCTGTGAAATGAGTTTCTTCAAATAAGAAATAAAACTTTATTTAAGGAAAAACACAACCAACAAAACATTTAAAAAATTCAATTTATGGTTATTAATTTATTACTGTTTTCCACCAATTCTTGAATTGTTACTCGGCCTCTTTTCTTGACGAAATCTGCAACTGCTTTTAATTCATCCACCGTAATGTAAATGAATTTACCTCTATCGTCGATAACTCCTGGAAACGAAGAGATTAGTGGAGTATATATAAAATTCATTCAATATTCATTATCAACCTCAACATACCTGTTAGTCTACCATTTGCTAATAAATCTTCGATCCTACTGATGACCGTTTGTATACGAAGATTAAAAGTGCCCGCTAAGTTTTCTAACATGACAACTTTCTTCTCCTAAGAAAATCATATTTTGCTTAAATTATTCAATTTTTGATTTATGTATTTTGAAGAATACGTACTTTGATATGATCGATGAATTCTTGCAGTAAATTATCACTCTCAGTTGCTCCTTCTTCGTCGAATCCTTCTTCTTCGACGCTAAACGCAGCTTTCATTTTTAAATATTCCTCTTCCTCCTTGCGTTCTTTTTCCTCTCGTAATTTTTTCTCTTCTTCTTCTAATTTTTCCTCCTCTAATTTTTCTTTTTCTTCTCGTTGTTTTCGACTTAGTTCTTCTTGTTCTTGCTGCTTCTTACGCTGTTCCCTGAGTTTTGTTTCGGTCTAAGAAAATACACAAATTGAATGAAGCGAATATTACGAAATTTCACGTCGAGTATTACTTCTCTATGAGCTTTTTTCTCCGCTTTTGCTTCCAATTTGGCTCTTTTTTTAGCTCCGATTTTACCATCGGTTTTCAATTCCAAGGATTCTCCTGATCTTTCGGGTACTTCTTCGTCAGCATTTTGAGCAGCTACGAATTTACATTCGTTTAAATAAATATTTAACGTGTGATTACGATCAAAAATATACGTACCCGCTCGAGGAGCCACTTGTCCTCGTATTCTGTTACGATTGCCAATTGCTCTTCGTGGAGCTTGAGCTGCGTTTTCTGCGGCATTTGGAAGCGGAGCTGAGAGAAAAAACGATCGCTATAATATGATAGTAATTTTGACGAAGTAAAGGATTACTTACTGATGCTACGTTTTTGAACTTTGAACAAGAAATAGAACAAAGCTATGATTACGATTCCAGAACAAGCGGTGACGATTAAAATCAAATCCATGTCCGTCGCATTTCTCAGAATCACCTCTATTTAATATATAAAAAGTTTCTGTAAGTCTTTAGGCAAATTTGAAATTTACGAATATTTTTATTTTCATCGTGTTGTTCACTTATCGTTAAACTGTAACTCTGTTTTGGGTGCTCGGGAGGTTTCGGTTGCGTAC
>QBDW01005451.1:0-106679 GCA_003261595.1 Maconellicoccus hirsutus | reverse complement strand
GGGGGGGGGGGGGTAGGGTAGACATGCACTCAGGTTTTTATGCATACTAATAAAATGATAAACGACATCAAAGATAAAATTTCACAATGAATTTATGACGCCATCACCATTAAAAAAATACCCTTTTGGTTCAAGTAGGAGACTGAACCTCGGATGAATTTATTGGAGAAAAATTCTGCAAAAGTTTCAATACAGGTTGATTTTCCTTCCAATTTTTCGTCATTTTTCGAAACAAACAATCACATCTTTCAAGTTTTCTTTTTTAGATTTCTCGTTTAATGATTGTCAAAACCAGGAGCACAGACCATCAACGTGCTGAAGGTAACTTTCGTGTTTTTTTCACGCTTCGTTTCATTTTGCCAGTTCCATCGTTTTTTCAACCATTCGCCGGTATTATTCGTACAAATGTTGGAACAAAGAATTCGCAAAATTTCTTTAAATTTCCCCCACCATTCCACGTTTTTATATTCCATAGTTGGAAATTCCTCGACATCATTCCAACACCGAACCACTACACTTGTGAGCACTTCGCCACAAAGATAAACCCGTCCAAACTGCCCCACTCCTTTACCCATCGACACTTTCCATGACCTTATTCCGCACCGACATCGTACACTTACCGCTATGATTATACGACGAATTATATCCGCCTTCGCGTCTATTACCTCTGCCGGTATTCGTGGACATGGTACCGTTACTTTGAGTACGATAATCCCGCGACCCGAATCCGCTTCCGAAACGCCCGCTATAAACAAAAAAAAAAAAAAAAAAAAAAACGCTAAAGACTATCGCAAAATCTACATCGGGTATAAACGACATCTACCTTTTGGAATTATTACGTCTCTGCATGGGCGGTTGCTTACATTCGCTACCCATATTCTCCAACCAGCCGGGTAATTCTTGTTTCGTCTCGATCAGCAACTCGATAAGGTCTCGGGTTAAATTACGATTTTTATCGTTAAAGAACGACGTTGCCAAGCCTAAATTGCCCATACGGCCGGTACGTCCGATACGATGCACGTATTCTTCGACGTCCGACGGCAGATCGAAATTAATAACGTGTTTGACGTGCGGTATATCCAAACCACGAGCGGCCACCGCGGTCGCCACCAAAATTGGCGTGCTGCCGCATCTAAAACTCCTCAACGCTTCTTCGCGTTCGCGCTGCGAACGATCGCCGTGAATAGACGTAACGTGGTATCCTTCGTAATGCAAAAACTCCTCCAACGAATCCGCGCCTTTTTTCGTTTCCACGAATATCAACGTCAACGAGTCCGTGGCTAAAAACGCAATATCGTCACTTCGCGTTCTCGAAGTCCACTTTTCGTTAATACTTACACGCTTGATCGAACTGATGAGCGCTGAGTAGATCTAACAAACACGAACGTTTTTCGTTCTCGTGCACCCACAATATCCGCTGCGTGATATTCTCGGACGTCGAACCGACACGTCCGATCGCCAAAAATATATAATTATCGAGGAAATCACGCGCTAAAATCTACACCATTGGATTAGATTACGATAATCAAGAAGCGCCGTATGTCTCGACCTCGACGTACTTGTATCTCTTTCGGGAACGTAGCCGAAAACATCAATGTTTGACGTTCGCCCGTCGGCGGCATCGAATCCAATTCGACGATTCTTCTAATTTGCGGCTCGAAACCCATATCCAACATTCTATCCGCTTCGTCTAACACCAAAAACCTATTCGAAAAGGCGAATACCTCGATTTAGCGAACATCCCAAAGTAAACATGATCAATTGTTCAATTCGAAAGGTCATTTTCGATATACCAGCCTCTCTGTCCTCTCATTCGTTGGGAGGTTTAGAACAATAATAAAACATTTCCATTTCCTGAATTTTGATTGATTGATTAGGTTGAAACCAAAAAAAAAAAGAACAAACGAGCAAAAAAGAGGACACTGGAAAATCTCGCAATAATATGCAATGAATGCTGCAAACTGCGCCTCGATCAAGTCGATTCATATAAATTCAAGGCTGATCGCACAAAACAAGTTCGGAATCAATGAAATATCAAATCATTACCACAAATTCGGCGGAATGGTGAATGGAAGTAATGAGTGGGGGAGGGGGTACCACTTCGAAATACTCCCAATTTACGTATAAATTTGTGGAGGACGTCAACTGTTATTTTTATTGATCGAGACGAAGCGCAATACGATTTAATCAAGAAGATGTAAAAATTTGTCTAGTCTGTGAAAACTTCCGCAAAGAGGGCGCCACCATCGAGGTTAAAATTTTACGAATATTTATTGATTTTCTTTTTTTCCACGTAGTTCCAAAATTTTCGCAGGAAATGCGTATTCTAATTAATTTTGGAAATGGAAAAAAACTAAGATTAAAAAAAAATTACAAGTTGCGGACCAAAAAAATTGCAACATTAACAAATTCCTAAATTTTTAATTAATTTTGCGGGAACCACGCATTTTTCAAATTATAAAAAATTTTATTAGACATAGTAGCCCTAAAAACGTTTTCAATTTTGAAGCAGGGTGAAGAGAAGGGGACAAGGATCAATCGACTAAGTCGTTATTGAACGTTTAAATTGTTTGAACGATGCGATGACGTCACAACTTTCTGTGATTTTCCTCATTACGCAATTCGAAACTTCGTCAATATTCGATATTTTTCAATTTCACGGCAAGATAAAAAACCACAAAATATTAATCAAACTACGACGAGACGACCGGTGCAAAGTTCATTACGACTTGGTAATAAAAATATTTTTCAACTTATCGCTGCGTCTTTTGTATTTAACTACCTTCCGGATACATTTGCAACTTTGATAGAGAAACAAGAGAACCCACTGAGGATACTTTTTGTAAAAATAAACGAGGACCTCTGTACCATGGCATCCACATCGATAATGATCAATTTATGAACACCAGTGTTTTTATGCTCACCGACAACATTCCAAGCTAAGCTTTCCTCGTTCTAACATATCAACGAGACGACCCGGAGTGGCTACTAATAAATGACATCCTCGGTCAAGATCTCTGGTTTGGTCTCCGAAGTGTGCTCCACCGTAACTATCGAAAAAGGCATGAATTAGGCGAATAAACGCATAATTTCCATTAGGATATACGAAGGACGGAATACTTACACGACGCAAGGACGAAGCCGCGAACGATACGAGAATTTTCTAGCTTCGTCGTATATTTGGGTAGCTAACTCGCGAGTCGGAGCTAAAACTAATCCGAATGGATAATGCTTGCGTTTATACGAACTCTATGGGGAAAAGACACCAAATCGAGTTAGCTATGCTTTCCATAATGAACATTCAGAAGCCGTTAATCCGAATGAATCATATATTGGCTCGTAGTAAGTTTATAATTAATATGGCGCAATTTGACGCAATGCCATGATTCGCTTGAACTTGAAATACGCGTAATTAAGGCGTACGAACGTAACTATGCGATCGATTTGCGTACTTACTCTAGCGTTATTCGGAACTTTGAAATATTGTGGTCCTCTTTCGTACATTTGATTCAAAATAGGAACCAAAAACGCGGCCGTTTTACCAGATCCAGTTTGCGCGCAGGCCATCACGTCACGACCGCACATAATAATCGGAATAGCGTACTTCTGGACAGGAGTCGGTCGATCGTATCTAGCGAGCATTATATTGTTGGAAATGATCTCGGTCATTTGGATTTCTTCGAACTATACGTCAAAATACACGAATAAACATCACGTCGTTTATATAAACTGCAAAAAATGGATAAATTACCGAAGTAATATGCGAGGGAACATTCTCGCCAGTTGCTTCTACCGGGATATCCTCGTATTTATTGAAATTAATTCCGGTATTACCACTGCCAAATAACTCCTCTTCCAAACGTTCGTCTTTTGGAAGTGGAATGACCCAGTCGTTTTCGCGATGTCGCGACTCAGACTCTTGCCAGCGATTGTTTCGCGGCAGATTTTGAGGCGCTGAGCCTCTATTACGGTCATTCCATCCGCCGCCATTACTACTGCCGCCGCCACTTCGATAATTACCGCGACCACCGTCGCCTCGCGATTCTCTCACATCGCGGTAATTATTGCGATAATTACCGCCTCCGGATTGACGTTCTCGGTCGTTTCGATCGTTGTTGCCGTTGTAAGAATCGTAGGACTCGCCGCCACGTCGATTGAATGAAAAATCTCCTTTGCCTGAAGACATCGATGGAAGTTAGGTGATTATTTTACATAAAATTCATAGGTATACGAACCTCCGCGGTTATATCCGGAACCACCACGATTATAGTTTTGCGAATCGTAGTCGTCTCGGGATGATTTAAAGTCGCCTCTGTTCACTGAATAATTATCAGATCTTTCATTCTCCGGCTGCCCTATTAATCATAACCGATCAATGGATTAATAAAACGAACGTATTTCTATACCTACCATCGAAACTAATATATGTGAAAATCTCTAGGGGTAAGTGCCACTGGGTAACATAGGTTACTACATGTACTCATCCGTCTAGAAAATCGCACCTTTAAATATACCCCAACTTACTGTTTTTGTTGCGTAAAGCAGGAGGAATGTAACGCCCAGCACGTGAAGCGTTATCATGCAAGTCCAGAGCAGAAAACTGAAAACGATAAATTTAATTAGGCCATTGTATTTCACACCAGCCAACATAAACAAATACTTTAATTGATATTTTCGTGATTTTGAGATTATTTCAGGATTAATTTCAGCTATAACGACCATCGTTAGTAATCAACGCGTCGAATGCTACGAAAGTAGGGTAATTTAGATGACACTGTAAACTAAACAGTATCACCTTGTACATCTCACTGTCTCGATTGTTAGCGTATACTTCGTGTGATAGGATGAAAGCGTAGTTTAAAATAACCATATTTTACCTGCTGCTCTAGACCTGATCCATTTTGACAGACTGCATTACTCATATTACTTTAGATAAATTGTTCAGAAAATTTTGTTTCGTTATAATTAAAAAACAAAACCAAGTCCGCGATACTTTCTACTAGAGAGTTAAACGTACACGAATTACAAAATTAAAACAAGATTAAGTAAAAAATTCTCTCAAATGTTCACAATTTTCTATTAATTACAAATTATGCCAATGGAAAATCGGGAACGGAACTAGCAAAACCTAAGAAAATCAGCACTATCTGTATCACAAAAGAAAGGTTCGCCAACTTTCCTCTCATAAAATTTAGGTTTCTGCGCATGGTACGTCATCAAGCGTAATTTCAACCAATCACGGGCCACGAAATTAACCAACCGTGTCGTATAGGTCAATGTAATTTACCTATTTATTCCTTCAAGTGCCTTCGTAATTTAATGATATGGCGTGATTTTGAGAAGAGATTTTTCCCAAATTCCCATCACGTGTTGTGTACAAAATGACGCAAAAACGTGCATTTTTTCAAGAAAATTGGGCAATTTATTTATTTTTACGATGCGAACGCGTAGGAGATGGAAAATTTTAATAGTAATCAGATGTCATACGATTTATGTATCTTTCTTCTGTCCAACATCATGTTAAAAGCTCATTACTTATTCCGATAAACCACAGTACGCCTCCGTTTCTCATTATTTTTTTTTTTTTACTCTTCAGCCTGACAGCCTCTTTTCGATCTTACTCGTGACATTCGTCGTTATTCGAATTAAACTATGTACATGATAAAGTCGTTGCACAATCTGTAAGAGTTACAAAGAATGCAATTTATCGTTTCGAAACAAAACATGCCCGGAGAATTCACTCGCGTTCAAATAAACAAAACAACAGAGATATAAAAAAATATATTTCCGTTTACTTTCATAATAGCAATATTTTCTGCATCGCGATAATTCGAATCTCATCTGCTACTTACTTAAGCAACAATATTCTTCAATTCTTGTTCATTAGTTGCTGAAATACATTTATGACTTCTTAAACTAACCTGAAAAATTGCAACGATCAGATTGAGTTTCATACGAGAATAAACCATAACTCGAATTAATTTTACTTTATATTTGAATGTTTTTTGACACTGGGGACATTTGAATGTTTTGGATTCTGAATGACTTCTAGAATGAACTAAACACGCAACTCGTTGTCTGAAACGTCTACCTATGAATAAAATACATGATTAATCAGCTAAAGAACGCTTTTAGCATAAATTAAGTATCTACATTTATTGTTATAATACCTACATTACACACTCGACAAAGCAAACATTTTAATTAATGGTTAATTCACAGCAATTCTAGGTAATTTATTAAAATCTGTAAAAATTTGTAATTACTTTACATCATACAACACAGAATTAATAGGAAAACAAATCAACCAAGTATAAATTCTGCTTACCACACACATTACATGAATATGGTTTTTCTCCTGTATGAATACGTTGATGATTATACAAAGTGGATAATTCTTTAAATGATCTACCACATTCTTCGCACGAATATGGTTTTTCATCATTGTGATATAGCATATGCCTGTGGTAGGATTGCTGAAACGTGAAATTTTTATCGCAAATTGAACACGAATATGGCATTTCCCCTGTGATATGAAGTTTCCATTAAAATGTGCATTATTTATCACCAATTAGCGAATTTAACTCGCCTGTATGCAAACGTTTATGTTTTTTGAGGAAATATTTTGTCGTGAATTTTTTCCCGCATTCGTCGCAATTCCATTTCTTTTCTTCGTGTATTTTCAAATGCTGATTTAGATAATATTCCTGCGACATTTTAAATACGTATCAAGTTAAATATTTATTTTATATAATTAAATTAACAAGGTAAACTTCCCGGTGCGAGGTTCACCCTTTGGGAAGGTTTTGTTATCTTAACAGATTAGGATACCTTTTTAAAGAATTTGAAACAAATGTTACAATAATACTGCGAATCTTTATCTTGACTTTCTTCGGATACTTTACAAATTGTGGGCTCATCTGTGAAAAAAATTACCAACACATGATCGAAACACCCACAAGTGTATTTTACAACAAGTAGTTAGCTCATTTCGACACGCAGCTGAAAAACGTTTAATGTACATTAAATAACTATAACCACCTCGATGACGTAAATTGATTATCTCGAGCAAGAACTGAAACAACTATAAACTGTTTTCATTGAGATCTCAAACGCAAAAATTCATGGTCTTTGATGTATTCACAATTAGGTAGGCCTAGTTAGACTATTTCGTTTACTTTTAAATTATCGAAAAAAAAAACTGTTTGAAATATCTTTGAACATGTTTTTCGCTGATTCTTGGTAAATATTTGACATTTATCACAGAACGTGACTTCGTTCGTATTTTTATTGCCGAGTCAAAGAAATCTTGGAAAATATCTAAAATTGTCAATTGATAACGAACGAAACAAAAGAACGAACTTTTTTTAACAATTATTGTAAACTTGATAAGACTTGGATAATCATTTTGGAATTTAAGAAACGTAAAGTTGAAATATTTACCGTTGTTTTATGAAGCTAAATTATGAAAATAAAATTGACTCGTTTAAATGATATTTTGATTAATTTGATTGATGTACTAAGTACTTTGATTAAATTTTATCCAACTTTACTAAATAATAATAAACATGACTCATTTGGTGAAAAATTGACTGATTTGAATAATTCGATCAAGTTTGCATCATTTTGGCAATTATACGAATTTAAACTTACTGGAGTGGGTCAATTAATTTAACCTCTTTGAATAAGTAGACAATTGTCACAAGCAAAATTTAATCGCTCAAGGTAAGCTTTTGACTCGATTTTGATCCATCGAGTATAATTTTGAGGATTAAATATTTCTCTATCCTCCTCAAAGGATTGCAGACAAGCCAGACGTGAATTTCTCTACGCAACTAAGCTAATGTGTTATGAACACGCACACAATAGTCACGCTGCGTGCAGACGGTAGCTATTTGCTAATTCATAATTAATAATCGAATCATATACCACATAGCGAACGATGTGCTACTTGTTGATGAATCAACAGGCTGCCTTTAATTTTAAACTTTTTTTGGCACAGGTGACACCGATACTTGAAATTCAACACTTTTTTGCTATCTCCGTGCACCAATTCGTTATGTAAATTTAATATGGTGCTTTTGGCAAAAGAAGTCGAGCAAGGTATACACTCGTATTTATCATTTCCGCCATCTTGAGGTACCACGGTAACAGGAACGTTATCATTTGATAAATCAACGTGCAAAATATTACAATTTTCGCAATCATTTTTTGTTTGCGATGGTGACGCGACCTCGAGGTTATTTTCAGTCCATATTTGACCGGAAGATGAATCCTCAGGTTGTTGAAAGAAATCGAAATTCGGGTCTATTTGCATCTCAGCTGATTCACCATATTTAGAGAACTGCATCAAGTAATTTTCCTGCACGGATACGACATCGATGCTATCCTCGGAATTAACAAGCTGAGGTGTCGAATACGACTCGTGATTTTTATGCAAATCGATCCCCTTCAATTTCTCGTTCAAAGACGTCATCAAATTATGATCAACTTTTAATACCATCGGACTCGAGTCGCATTTTAAAATATGCCAACACAAATGAACGGTGAATTTATCGAAACCTTTGATTATTTCAGGACACAAAGGACACGATATGCTTCGACTAGAAAACGAGATCAATTCGTACAGCAGGAGTTCTTCCGACGTGAAGTTCATACCCATACACAGTGGACATAGTAACGCCATATCTAAAATGCAAATTGAGCTATTTTAATATTCAACAAGCATGTAGGATGGTTTATTTTAAACTAATGATAATTTTTCGCTTACTCGATCGTGACGAAAAAAGCGAGTCTTAGATCTGGTTAATCATGAGACATAAAACAAGCGCACTTGTGAACTTCACCGGAGTTTTCAAATAGTCCTGATCCGCGTCTTGTTTTACAAATATCGTAAAGTTGTCAGATTTTTCGAATTTACGAGTCACTTTGTGGCGAAAATTTTCCGGTTGAGTTATTAAGCGATTAAACTCGTCGTGTTGAACATTTATGCAAATGGCGTCGATTACAAACAAAAAGACAATGCGATAAAGAAGTTAAAATGAAAGATTTCAAATTCGTAAAGAAATAAATTTCACTGAAAATGCATAATCGTTTAACGAGAGTTACAAAAATTAAAAAAAAATTAAAAAAATAAATTACAAAAAAAACGAAATATTTAGATTCAAAATTGACACCCTCAATTCATCTTACAATCGATTCAAAACTCTTCAAGAAGATCTGTCGGAAACCATCAAAAGCACCTTTCTCCGCCTCATTACCTCGTCAACGTGATTCTTCACGTGTCCACGTACACTCTCACTTCCCACAACGTTCCCAATAAAATTACCGTCAATTACCGAACTCGAATTAAAAGGAACTACCAAACTACCATAGACCAGTCCACCGATGAATTTTACTCGCCTATTACGTAACGAATACTAAAAAAAAAAAAAAAAAAAACAAATACTCGTATTATACTCGTATTTGATACGATATTACGTAGGTTTCTTGTAACGAGAAAGCCCTGGCCCTGGAATCCGGTATTCTTCCAAATATGTATGTTTAATTCATCGTCGAAAAATTATTTTCGTAGACATTCAGTACTTCGAAAAATAGTTAGTCGCCAAAAATTAATTCACGGTGCTCATCGACCATATTTAAAATAGAATACGATTTGGTAAACAAATTATGTTACGAGTAAATAGAGCCGAATTTATGACCTAAATATCCAACAAACTCAACGGGAAGTATTTTTAATTGAGAATTATTCCGGTGTTGCGGCGGATTTTCGTGTCGAGAAAAATCTCGTTTCATTTTTCTAACGATTGCAATAAGTTATAGAATGGCGAAGGTGCGGGGTGGGGGCGGTTTACATGACAATGTAAATGAAAAAATTCCTTCAAAAAGATAAACTACGTGGAGTGTCATTTTTATAATGTGCTTACTATGATACTGATCACGTGAAATTAAAATGGTGTCTAATTCTACTACACCAAGCACTTTTATCGAAAAAATTTTCAAATGAAAGTTATCACTGGAAAGCTTTTTAATAATTCTAGTTATTATGTAAATTCAATTTGGCTAAATTCCTAGATCTGAAATTTGAAAAATACCCTCTAATTCGATGATTATCAAAAGTACCATCATAAAAAAAAATAGAAAAAAGTGAAAAATGGCCAAAATACGTTAATGTAGTGTAAAAAGGGATAAAAGGGGGTCGAAATCCTCCAAAGGCACATTTTGGAGCCAATCTTTAGTCACATGCCAAAAAATGCTTCCTCAGATTGATTTAAGGGGGAGTCAAATTATTTCTTTGGGTACCCCAAAAAAAATAAAAATTTCGAGAATATCTTTCCATAGCATTAACTTCTCTTTGGGAATGTAACCTTGAAATAGATTTTTTCCGACAAAAAATTGTTTATACATTCTTCGGACTGATGTGAAAAAGTACCTTTACTTGTGCAATCTCCAAAAAGTTGATAACGGGGTAAAAAATTATAGAAAATCAGTAGAAAGTACAGAAAACATGTGATTGTTCTACACTAGCGCTCTTAGTTCGACAAACAGACACCTTTCGTAGGTTTGAATTGTAGAAGCGCGTAAGTGCGAAAGAGCCACTGATACACAGCGGGACAAACGCCATTGATGGACGAGCACCTGTGCTCTCTTGCTTTTGAAAATTTCATTAATTTTCTACTCAAAAACTATCAACTTTTTAAAGGTTATGCAAATGAAGACATTGTTTCGTATTAATCTGAAGAATATATTGAAAAATTTTCCATCAGAAAAAATCGATTTTGCTATGATTAATCACTCATTATTTGAAGGTGTACTTATTATTCATTGAAATATTTCGCACACCTACTCACTCAGATTCCAACACATCCACACGAATAATTTTTCACCTCAACCCTTAATTTTACCCTCTGAATCGCACAAGAACATACGAAGCATATAAAACGAACATTCAAAAATGACGCGTTAGATTCAAGCACGAGTACACAACTACGTTGGACCAAGTTAATAATAACTTCCGAGATGTTAATGCACCATAAGCAACGCAACAAAGTTACTACACAAACAACGTAAGATTTCCCTCAAGCCTCCTTCGAACCTCATCGATTACAAGACCACGCGGAAACAAAATTCGCAAACTTAACGAGTATTTTTAAAAATACCCGTGATTTTTTTCCACGACGCGACGTACCTTTCAAAGTTTAAAAATAGGTCAAGGATTGCAAATTAGCCGACCACATGAGGCGTCGCGGCGTCGTGTAATTTTAACCAATCTTTGGTTCAATTGACATTTTCCAATTTTGTGGGGTATTTTACGCAGCGAGAATTCGTGGTATTGCAAACTTACGAGGTATCCTGTGGTTTATGGAAAACGCGTAAAATTCGATGCGAAATTCGTGCCAAGTCTTGTGCCGTCTAACTTGAACGATCGCGAATTTGTAATTAAATCAAGAAGCATTGAAAAACTAACATTGATTGCGGTCTCGTGTTATCTAGTTTGAATTCTCTTTTCGATAGAAGTAAAAATGATGAATCATTTGTACATAAAAAAATAGTAAGTTGGCTCTTCAGAAAAATTTTATTATTTTAAATACGATAAATGCGATTTAAAAAAAATGGTAACAATATACAACGTAAAAGTGATTACTTTATCAACGTTAACCAAGTGAATCATAACAAAAACAAAAAATAAATACAAAATTGGACAAAAAAATCTGTCAGCGTATAAAATAACACATAACGAATCAACGTCAAAAAAAATTATCATAAAAATTCATACAAATACGAGTAATACCAGTTATAAAATATTTCAAAATTGTGTTTCTATTTTACGCCACGTTTTATTAGTATAAGAAATCATTACGGTATTTTAGAAATCCATAAACTTCTGCCATTTTTGTCAAAAATGAAAAAAAAACTTACATTTTTCGTGTTTTTTCAATTTTATAATTTTGTTATAAGTATTACACAGAAGGTTGATACGAGTAATTGCGATTCGCAGAATTTCATTTTACAAATTTTTTCATTTTTTTAAAACAAAATCGATTTTAAGTTGACTTTATTCATTTTTTACTACATTTTATAATTTCATTTTTTTTTTAACTTCATTAATATCACATTTGTTTTTGATTTTCTAATTAAATTATTTCTAGTGATGAAAAAAGAAAATACTATTTCAGATCTTTCATTTTCATTTCAAGTTCACTTAACAATGTGTATTTCCCTACTTCCGTAGTTATTTTTATTTTTCAATTTTTTTTATCAAAAATTGATTAAATTTTCAAAAAAATTTCAATTTTGATACAATGTATTTTAATGTTTAAACATTATTATTATTATTATTATTATTTTTTTTTTTTAAATTTTCGCCATGTATAGCAACTGAGGCTTGAGGCGATTTTTGAAAAACATTATTTTTAATCTACTTTATTCGCTTGATATTTTTAGTTTTCATTTTCAATTTCAATTTTTAAATGAAATATTAATTTCAATCTCTATATCAATTTTGATCAAAAACAAAATTGAAATTAAAAAAATTGAAAGTTTTTAATAACAAATACGTACAGAATTGAAATTAAGAGCTGAAATTAAAATTAAAACATTTGAAAAATAAAAATTTTGAGTGGAAAGTACAAAACTTAAATTAAAAATTAAGAACTGAAATTGAAGTTGAAATGGAAAATGATTGTTTTTAATTGAAAATTTTCAATCAAGATGTCCTATTTTTGACTATTATTTTGTTTTTGATTAAAATTGAAACAAAAATTAAAATATGATATCCAACCTTGATTCAATTTAAATTCAAATTTCTATTTGGTTTTCGTTTTTTACCAACAATATTGAAATTTCATTCATTTACATTAAGAAGTGTTCGTCAATTTTCCAAAAAAAAAAGAAAAATTCAAATGCTGTACAAAAGAAATGAGAAAAATAAATTACAGTAAATAAAAATAAAAACGCATAATATTCAATAAAAACGGAAAATGTAAAGTAAAGTAAGTAAAAATAAAAAAACCAAACATTATAAAAAAATACATTACCAACATTCATTAACTAAAAAAATTATATTCGAATCAAAATTGATATAATAAAAAAACAATAAAAACTTCCCGAAAACTAAAAAAAATCACTTTTTCGTCTTTCAAAAAACAAATCTCAGACTTCCCTACGATTCGTATCCTCTGAATTCTTTTTCGCTTTCGGCTTCCCTTCTTCCCTCCCTCGCTTCGGTTCCACTCCAAAAACCACTCTTACCATCGAAACCACACAATCGTACCAACTCTGACGGTCATTTAAATGGCGATTTAACGAATAACAAATAATTTCACGCGTTCAAGGTCCTCAGGCCACAGCGCGGACTCCAGAGACATCATTGTTACTGTTTACCAGCACGTTCATCTCGTACCTGTATTTTTTTTCGCCTATAAAATACACCTTTTCGACTACTCCCGTCGTTTTTATCGCAGTATTTCACGAATATGCGAGAATAAAGATTCCAAGGTTTTTTCGATGTACGAAATTACGTTTATTTATTCAAAACTACCATTATTTTTATTTCTTCAGAAGTAAAAATACCACGAATTTTAAAAGCAGGCCTGAAGGAGGGATAAAATTACATAAATACATAATTACTGGTACCAAAATAACATTTCGTAATTACTCGTAAATTCCAAAGTGGTTTTATTTGGTTTCTAAAATCCAAAAAATTCTAATCGACTTGGCGATTTCATTTCCAACGTCTCTCTCCCTCTCTGCGTCGATACCTCCTACACAAACCTTCAATCGTTAAACTAATTCGACTCGAAATTCCCTCAAAAATGCAAATAGCAACACAACGCCCACAATAATTAAAAAATTTACTCGCGCCATCGTTCATTTACAAATACAAATATTCAAGTTTGCCCAATTCCGATAAAATCTCTGCTCTAGAGCCTTCTGCCCCATCGTAATTTTTCTCTCTTCCCTTAAGGGACTAATTACACGGGCTCGTCTACCTTGAACCATTGGTTTATTTACGAAACACATCGAAAAATATACCAGACGAAGGAAAATGATTACGTAATCATTTCGATGAATAGCAGAAGGTAATTGGAATCTTTTTTCTTTTTCGCACACCACTAAAATACTTGGTTAATGATTTCTTTGACATTATTTGAAATATTACAATACGTATTCGTTAAGCGTACATAATACCGCCGTAATAAAGGTCTTTCGTGTGTACGCGATAAAGTGGACCGAAAAATGCGACCATGGCGTAAATATTTTTCGAAAATTCTTGACTTACGATTTTTACCAAGTAAGGAAGACCTTAAAATATATTTGTTCGATAAACTTAAAATAAAATTCGTTATCACCGGGAACGTGCTCGAGATCCCAGATTTAGTATAAAACTCGAGTTCTCATAAGGAAAAGGAATCGATAATAGGAATAGGAAAAACGAGGAAGAAGGGTTCAATTAGGTAAAAATGTTTTACATTTCTTTAACAACACTTATCACACGCAACCACAATTTAACCAACTCCAAAAGGTTTCAACAATATCGTTCAAAAAATCACCATAAATTACGAAGTAATTTCGCATCAACCATAAAAATACAAAGTATAAAATAACTCGTCGAAAAAAAAACACGTAAAGGGTGCGAACGTTTCAACAATTCAACACGTTGAAAAAAAAAACGTTTTTTTATCGTTCGAATCAAAACATTCGCAAGCAATTAGGAAATCATTTGAAAGATTGAAAAAATGTGCCTATTGTTATGCGATATTTCATTAAAAAACGCATATTTTCGCAGTCGAGCATTTCTTATCAGATAAGGTTAAATTTTTTCGTATTAAAATGACAAAAAAAAATCCCCATTAAATGAGAAGACTTGTTTGTGATGGTAAAAAATAAGACAATGGGCGAAAGGGGGCATCAATGATGCGGAGAACATTTGCACTATATCGTCCTTCTACCTCATCCAATGGACATCTAGTACCTCCCCCTCCCTCTTCATATCATCTAAATAACAAAAATTTGCAATAAATTTTTTATGGTTTTACCAATAACTTTTTCAGTATCACAAACACGTCTTCAAATTGAAAAAATGAGCGAACGGAGTAAACGATGACGAAGGTGAGGGGAAGAGATCTGAAAAATTCCTCGCACGAGTCACACACGTTGTTAAATTATGTAAAAAATTGTATTTCTCACGCTTTCGTCGTAAATTTACGAATCCACTCTTCGAACGATGGTGAAATTCGCGCAGATAAAACCAAAAGTGTTATTCCTTTTTCCTATAATTAATTAAGCACGTGAAAAACATATCCTCTTCGTTTATTGACCCGTGAATAAGATAAGCTCGTGTTATTAGAACGCCGATCGATAAATTGTTCATTCTTTGTAGACTCGTACGTCATTCGGAGTTTTCCATTTGATGATGCGAGGAATATATTTTACTGGGAGAAAAAAGTTTTATGAAAAATCGTCTCGTAGAGAAATCGCTTCGGTTTGCGATAAAAATACCAAGTTGATTTTCAAGTAAAATATGTTCAAAGTTCCTTGAAAAAGTTGAATATTTTTTTAGAAAAAACTTCATTGAAATTGATCCGCAGAATTTCATGAGAAATATTTTGAAAAAATTAAAAAAAGAGCATTCGATGAGACGATAAATTCACCCTGTCCCTTTCCACTCGACTTTTTACTGTAGAATTGAGCGAAGAAAATTTTTTTTTACTGCGCAAATATTGAGAAATCTCTGAAAAAAATGTAATGGAAATAATTTTAAAAAAAAGGTAAAAAATAAAAAATATATTAAACCTTTGTTTAAAAATTTTCCATTTAGTGATTATTCAAATAAAAAACAATTTAAAAAACGACTCATTCAGTCACAAATTCCTTGAAAATATCGAACAGAAATTAATTCGAAATTTTTACTCAATTTTGAAAACATGCAATTAGTTGTAATATTTTCTATAATTTTATCCTTGTTGGCGTTATTTTCGTGTATTTTGAACTCTTGATGACATAAATGCGATGCAGTTGTTCGAAAAGGTCGAATAGTTCATTTTAAATGAGTTCCTTTTTTCATAAAAAGGTCATATTTTATAACGGTTGCTTTCATTTTTTCATGCAACGTTACGTAATTATTGTCGATTGTGTTGAAATATCTGCCGTCATCTCTTTCCTCTTTCATTTTGTATTCCGAATATTATTTTAGTGAAAAAAATGAAATTATTAAGTTTAATCCGTACAAAAAAATTATTTTGAAAATATTCTTGATTTTTTTTCTCCCAACAGTGGCATTCAAATTTTGATCATTCACTGAAAAATTGTGAAAAACATATATTAAATACATTTTATCACTAAAATTTACAATTGTCTGAAAATTTGGGAATTTTTGCGCACATCTTATGCGCAGAAACGAATAAAAACTCCATTTAAAAAATAACTCGGGAGAGAATACGACCCCTATCTCCTCTTGCCCCGGGCACTACAACGAGCTGTTGAACATTATATTTGAAAAAATTACATATTTTTCATAATTACACGCTGTTACAAAAAGAACCCTCATCCTTACTTTAAGTATGAACAGTAAAACACCAAAATGCTCATCAGTAAATCACAGTGGAAAAAGGAAATTAGCAACTTTTTGGTAAATAATTATTTGCTGAAATCCCATGTGGAGCGCTGTTCCTCTATATACATTAAAAATCCCATTGTTTTGATCGGATGAAGAGTATATGACGTAATAAAATTTACCTATAAGCGCCTCTATAGGAATTTAAGAGGAACAATTATTCAACGACTCTTTTTTTATGCCTTCATCTATTGTTTGAACCCAAATAAGATTCAAAAAAATTATCATTTACGGAATCCCTTGACATTTATGACCTTCAATGGATATTTCGGCATATTACTCTTTTTTTTTCAAATAGAACTCCACAATTCATAGACGAATTCAAGTACAAATCTATGGAAATTCGAGTATACGTAGAAATTAGGGATTTTTTAGTAACCAACTGACCCAGTAGATCCCCCAGGAGATAAACTTCGCATAATTTTATACGTATCATGCAACGGCAAATATCTGTTTAAGATAGGATAACAATACATATACTTGGGAACATTTTCATCACGTTTTAACTCAGATCGTGCATATTTCAAGTATTTACTCATTTCTGTAAAGCATTAAATTAATTTTTTTTAAAACCAAACAAAAACCAAATCCAACCTTAACCCCAAAAAATGCTCAACGTAGAAACGAAAAATCCCACAACAATTAAAAAAAACCGCTAACATAACGTTAAAAAAATAAAAACTTAAATTTACAACATGAAACGTAAATATAAAACGTACCATTATATCACGACTACATTTATACTTAAATTTATACCACGAGGAAAAAAAAAGAGGAAATTCTTATCACTAAATGGTCATTTATCATTTTCGCGGCTTCGATGCACACACGCGTTCGATTCGTAAATTATCATTGGCCTGATTAAACTCCGTAACTCATTAACGTTCTTAATTTAACCTATGCTTATTTTTTTCTCCTTTACTGACACATTGTAAAACGTAATTACATGCCCTCATCTACCTCAACACAACATTCATAGCCTCTTCTCCACCAAACATAAAAAGAAACGTAAAAACACACGATTATTCATATTATAATTAAACCAGGAAGACTAATTATATCATTTATGTTGGCAACGAAGGAGTAGGAGGGGAATTAGCGCAGAAATACGATTTATTTAATGTACATTCGGGAATCATCGCATTCTCGATGTAAAAAGTAGAATTCGGTGCTGGTTTTTTATTTGTTCATTTTTCACGTTCGTTAATTAAAACATACCCACACAAGTTGAACTCGATGATGAAACACCTTCTTTTAGTTTCCAAACGGGGAGAAGAATTGGCGATGAAAAAATTAAATGCAATTTTGAGATTAATGTGGGTTATGTATGCATATTTCTCCTTCAGCCCTCCCATCTCTCTTCTTCTTGTAATTTTGCCACAGCTGTGGGTGAATTTGTGATGAAAATGGCGTCAGTAAAAAAATAGTGATGGGCAATATTGATCTATTATTAGGCGTATCATCAAAAGAACTGAATTAACGCTATTGGCTTTACAAATCCCACATTAATATAAACAGAAACTCCACATAAGGGGTCGCATCCGTGTAAAAGTGAACACCTCAGTGCTTACTTCTCAACTGCTCACAGATAGCACATCTTCAAGACCGACTATTCTAAGGCTGAATAGCGTAACGGGTGGCATGACAGCCTACCAACTTCCTACTCCTTATACTCACTCACCAGGCCTTCTGGGGAACTGCCCCCAGCACGGGTAAACTTTTGCACAATAGGGTAATGTCGATATTGCCCATCACTAGTAAAAAATCATATCCAGGAATACTACGACAATGAAATACCAGGAAAGCACAAAAAATATCCAAAAACTTGTTTCACTTTTGACCAGCTTTGCTGGAATTTTACTCAATCCAAAATGGCGTCGTCCTATGTTAAAAACATTTCCAAACAAATGAAAAATTCGGCGCTATAGCAAATAAAGAGGGACTTGGTGAATAGGACGACACTGAAAAAGTAAACAAGTATATGAAACACTTGACGCATATTTACAGGATTCATTACTTGGTAAATTTTCTTCAAATATGTACAAAGTACTTATATAAACGTGTAAACATACCCAAAAGTAAATATTACCACAAGAGTTTAGAATCGAAAAAAAAATAAAGGCGAGTAAAATACTGGCGCGTAATTTATCGCTTAATGACTATCACTCGATTTTTTTTTTTATAACGAAGCTCTCAGAAAAGGTAGCTTTTCACGAAATACTTTAATATGGCGTTTTTTAACGAGTATCTAGTCATGTCATAGCCTCGTGCGCCATTTCTAGGGCTTCTAATTATTTTTTTAGGTTTATTATTCGACCAAGAGGTAATAAAGATGGTGAAATGGATGAGTTTTCATTGAACATGACCTCGAAATTTTGTTTCTTACAAAGCGAACGCAAAAAAGTAATTTTTTCGATGGGGAAATAAGGGATAAAAGAGAGAGAAGGAGAAATACCAAAACATCACTCGGATCTGATTTCACTATTTATCTCGATTTTTTTTGTGCTTGGACTTCTGCACTAAATTTTCAAGCATTTTGATCGCACTCTCACCCTCGAGCTCTCATTTTCACATAATCAGGCCAAGAAACTCTTCAGAAAGGAATTTACTTGTAATTGACATCGATCATATACTAAAGACGCGCTTCCTGCTTCCACGATCTCATTTCCTGTATCGTCATTCATCCAAAAGATCAATAAACATCAACATCTTGCTCTTACTTAATTGACACACATTGTAATTCTTTTTACATAACTTTGGTTATGTTTGTAGAGACATATTTATCAACTTTTCATCGGATTTTGATATCACATCATCTCGGTAACTCGTTCTAGGAAATCGATCACGTTTATTTCAAGAGGTGAAACATACCTCAGGATTAACTGATGAGAACCCATTTGGAAAATATCAGCTTGGAGTCTTCAGGTGCTTTCTTCTTCCTCAATTGCGGTATGTCTGCGTTTCATCCAATGTAAAATAGGCTCTTTGAAAGTGCGATACATAATCACGACCATGACATCGATCATCAATATGGCAATGACGCAGATACCATAATATATCCAGAAATAAGGAGCTGAGAGTATATTCCAGATCTCCCCTGGCATGTCTTCACCCATGGTCAAATGAGGCCAAGTATAACTCAATATACCCAGCATCACAATCCAACTTGCTACGGATCCGATTAAAAATAAAAACGTTAGGATTGTCCAATGCAACATGTGCAGACCACTTTTCAGACAAACGATGACTATGAGAATTGTATACACTGTGTTTCCCATCACGAGATAGCCATCTGTGTGACCATTGGGCCAAAAAACTCCTGTTTCGAATACCCCGAATGATAGCCACGTCAGTAGTACCCCATGTATGACTGCGTTAGCTATGCAGCAAAAGAAGGACTTCATATTAAACCACACATTCCTCGTGTATAAATCAGGCCTCTCCATTAGCAAATGCGGTGGAGCATTTTGTTCAAAAATCCCCATAGCTAAGGTGGGTGCTCCGGTGAGTAACACGTTATATAACATCCTGGCCCATCGATCGAAGAACAACATCCCGGACCAGGCCATCACAGAGGTGAGGTAAAATTGCATCGTGGCTATAACGACGTTTTTATAATAAATGAAATAGATCATCTTGCAGATTCGGTGATAGCTCCACGTACCATGGACTAGTAATAGCTTCTTCAAGTATTTAAACTGGCCGATGGAGTAATCAGCGGCATTGGCTGCCTGCAGACCCTCCATGCCGGAGATTCCAACCCCGATGGAGGCAGTTTGTATCATAGCTACGTCGTTTGCTCCGTCTCCAATGGCCAAGGTAACGTGACGAGTATGCTTATCGACGTGCTTCACTACTTGAGCTTTTTGCTTGGGAGTCGTTCGGCAGCAAATAACTGATCGACAGCTTAGCATGAGTTTTATCAGATCTTTCGAGTCTTCGGCCGAATCTAACAATATTTGTAAGCTGCTCCCTGTGATTATCAGACTGTAATCGTTACCAGGATGGCCGAAATTGTCTCCTAGCATTTTCACGTGCTGTGATATAATATATCTTAGTTTGTCGAGATTTTCAACATTCAGCACAATCAGAGGTAACTCGGAGCTCAATAATTTGCAAGCGAACCCTATATTAATAGCCGTCTCTTGTTTATCGCCGGTCAACATCCATATGTGAATTCCAGCTTCTAACAAATCATGGATAGTTTCTGGCACATCGTCTTGGAGTTTGTCCTCAACAGCTGTAGCACCGACTAGAGTTAAGTGGCCAACAATGGCGTTTTCCGCTTTATCCATTAGATTATTTTGAGTAATAGATTCCTGAGCTTCCTTATAAAGTGGATACCAATGATTAAACACGTCTCGAGGTAATTTGGTCATGGCTATGCATAAAGTTCGCAGTCCTTTGGCAGAAAACTCATCCAGATGTTCTGTGGTAACACCTAAATAGGCAGTTCTACCGGAGAGTCTTTGGAAAATTACGTCATCGGCGCCCATACAATACAACACGATTTCTTTATGGGGATTCTCAACGATAACAGAGGTTCTACGTCGATCGCTGGTGAATTCGAAATCACACAGGATTTTGTATCTCTGAGTTTTAGATCCAATACGGATTATGGCAATTTGATGGTCACGGTCGGTGAGTTCATAATCGAAATTACGAGCAGCTAGAAGGAGAGCTTTGTGATCGGGAGATGAAGCGAAATAAGAGATAGACGAGTCTTCCTGGCGTACTGGTACGACACCAGGGCAACAGCAGATGGCCACAAACAGATGATGGAACATATTCGAGTCTCCTCGGCCGATGTTATGTAAATTGTCGAAATTTGTCTCATCGTAAATCATGCCATCGATAGAGCAGCATTTGAATTCTAATATGTTCTTTGTTAATGTGCCAGTCTTATCAGCCAAGATGTACTTGACCAGACCTAGGTCTTCGTTTAGGCTAGATGTCTTTACCTGAGCTGGTACATCCATTTCGGCATAATACATGTCTAAATCGTTGCTTATAAATGATCCTTGAATATATCTTGATAATTCCTGCATCACTTGCAACGAGATTGGTATCATGATGGAGTATATGATACCGAAGACCAAACCAACAATGACAGTATTGGTTTCACCATATGCTTGCTTGGTAATCGGTAAATACCAATGTCGAATGAAATTGGCGTTATTCCACCACATAAAAAATACCCAATGAACGAAGGTAAATGCGATAAACATGGCGAACAGAATTATAACTTGATTATTAACGATAGCTGAAACGGATGACCTCTTCATGCTGGTTTGACTAGAATTTTGCATGATTTTGGTTTCCTTTCCAGTATAAATGACCAACCCGACGATCCAGCTGGTATTTCTCAACATGGCACCGCGAAGTAACAAATGATTATTTCTCAAAGATACTTTTTCATCTTGGAAATGATAAATACCGTTGAAGTTATATATAAGTTCGTTTGGTAAATCGCATTCAACGACGCCGCTGAGATCACTAGCGTGTATATCTTGATTAATACCAGGTACGTGGTGTCTAATTTTCAGATTATTTTCACCATCCAAATTCACAGTTTCGATGTAGCTAACACCCGATTCGCAGCTACATTGCAACAGCAACAAATCAGCTGGAAAACTTTCATCGTTGTAGACTCTAACTAAGTCTCCGACTCTGAGATGACGCCATTCCGTTGTCTCCCAATCCAAGTAACGCAGTACCTCGGTGCTCTTCTTGTTGACACGACGATCGGCGCGATGTCTATGGAAATCTTCCAGTATTTCTTTGATGGCAGATAAAGATAATATAATACATAATGGAATCAACGTCGTGTATTTACCTAATGACGAAGCTTCCGGGAATTGTTGAATAATACTGACAAGCAAGAAGAAACAATTCGTGTAATTGTGGAATTGCTCGAATAAGAATAATGGTAAAAATGTGAACACGTTGTATTTCGTTGTAGAAATAGAATTCGTAGCGTATCTAGCGAGCTGTTCACCATTCACGATGATCTTACGATGAGCCGATGTCCAAGATGCGACATTTTCATCACCCATTCTAACGATGATGACTCGAGATGGGGTATAATCAGCTAGTCGATCATTACTTTCAACCCATATTTTTTAAAGATTTTTTAAACAGTACCTAAATAATCGAAAAGCAATACTTTAGAACATACCCTCGTTAAAACCGGCATTTATGCGTAAGCCGAAATTTTCAGTTCCTCGAATGACTCGAGAAGTAGAAAAAAAGTAAAAAAACTGTCAAATTATCAGTGATAACGAGTAATCGACAAATTGACAGGTATTCGTATGAGATACTTTTTTTTTCAATAAAGCATACTGTCAAGCTCAAGTACGTAATTCTGTTGTTAAAAACACAACTATTAGACTCACCGTCAATGTGCATATTAAACATGAAGCAATTCACATGGTCAAAGAGGCGTTAAATTCTTATGAATATTTTATGCCATTAAAGCAAACGTACTTTAGATAATTAAAAATATCCGAATTTTACGTAAATTATACTTGCGTATCAAGTTACGTTTAATCACATCAACAAAACATGTAACGTTCGCACTAACACTAAAATTGTACTGCATTATACAGTCGCCTGTGAAAACAAGAAACTTGCAATTCTTAACGATAAGGAAATTTAAAAACAGGGGGGGTACGCAAAGTATATAAAATAAAATTTAGGAAGCCAAGCAAGGAAGTATCCAAGTAGTTTTTATTCGTGAAGATAGGAGCGCATTAAGCGCCATAACTTGATAAGCGCAATATACGAAGAATTTTAGCTTAAAAAATTTTAAAAATCATGAATTAAATTAGTTTTGTACAATTTTATCAAACTGGAACACAATTACGCAAATATTTTTAAATATCATTTTTGAAAAAATCACATTATTTCAATTTAAAACAAACTACTTACCTGTTAACATTTTTGATAACCTTGAAACTTGATTTTTTGTTTTTTTTTATATTCGTAGAAAAAAGGAATCAAAAATAATTCAAATTGTTCAATTTTTTTCTAGCGTTTAAAATATGTACAGGGTAAAATATCTACCCTATCTATTTATAAATATTTTTCTCAATACTGCATGATAATTTTTTCGAAGTGTAAAATGAAAATATTTCAGAACAGAATTGAACATTTGAAGTTACGAAGAAGGAATTTTATTAGGTACAAATATATTTTGTAGAAATTTTTTCTTCCGTTTATTAAATTAAACACAAACTGCAATAGAATCATCAATTTTTAACCACTCTTAGTATGATATGTATCATCAACTAATATAATCTGCTTCGTATAAATTTATCTAGAAATAAATAAAACCAACAAAACAGTCGTTTATTGTAACTTCACAAAAACCAATAATCAAATTAAAAACCATCTAAATACAGTTTAAAATTCATATTAATCACAATCAGACTTTTCTCATACATTTTTCATTGGTGGAATAATAAAAACAAAACGTGCGATACACGATGACCGTACATAAGTCGAAAAACAACGTAAATATCGGAACAATTGCAACATTCATCCAGAATACAGGCGTTCTGAATATCATTTCAGTTAATCCCATCAAATCAGGATTTAAATAAAGTGTATTCCATAAATAACTGTAAATAAATAATACAGGAAACCATAACATAGTAGTCGATATTGCAAGAAAAATCGACATCTTTGTCCAATGCAATATGTGTAAACTACATTTCAACAATGCTACGATCAATATGTTTGTATATACAATATGTCCTTGCATGTAGATATGATCCACCAGACCATCTTTCCAGACAGAATTTGAGCTAAACATGTAAACAGTAATGAATAGGATAGCCATAGCATGCCAGACCCCGTTTAGTAAACATATGTAAAAGCTCTTCGTATCGAACCATTCATTACGTTTATAAATAGTAGGGTCATTCATTAATCTTTTTTCCAAGTAATCTTTATCGAAAATTCCAACAGCTACGGTAGCACCGTCGGTAAACAAGACGTTATATAAGGTGAAAGCCCAATCATCGAAAAACGACGTACCGGACCAGCCACTAGATGACGATACAAATAGAAGGGTCAAAGCGATGGGTATATTTTTATAATAAATGTAATAAATCAACTTGCAGACTCGGTTATAATTCCACGTGCCATGAACGAATAGCAATCTTCTTAGATGTTTGAAAATGGCGATGGAATAATCGGCAGCATGAACAGCTTGTAGACCTTCAACACCGGAAATTCCAACACCTACTGTGGCCGTTTGTATCATTGCTACATCATTAGCTCCATCACCTATGGCCAATGTAACGACTTGTGTCCTATTCTGAACGTAATTCACGACCATAGCTTTTTGCAACGGGATCATCCGATAGCATATGACTATTTCGCAGTTAATTGATAACGTGACGAAATAGTCGGAAAAATCCGAGTTTAAAAGTATATTCAACGAATTACCGCTCACTACCAGAGCTAGATTTCTATTTGCATTCATTTTATTTGATAACTCAACGCAGCTACGTTGTAATTCTGGTAAATTTTCTGCGCTCATGACAAATATCGGATTACTAGCCGATAATAACTTAGTCGAGTATCCTATATTGATAGCTGTCTCTTGTTTATCTCCGGTCAGCATCCAGATTCTGATACCAGCTTTCATGAGTAAATCTATCGTTTCTGGTACTTCTTCTTGGAGTTTATCTTCGCAAGCAACTGCTCCTAGTAAGCTTAACCCTTTTTCTAATTTCTCAGCAGTTTTTGCCACTGCTAGTGCTCTCGAATGCAATGACAGTTTGGCTTTTTCGTATAATTTTATCCATTTATTGAATTCGGCTTCGTTTACATCCGCCATAGCTATGCATAGAGTACGTAACCCGGCTAATGCGAATGAATACACGTGTTGGGTGGTTTTCCCGATTAAACTGGATTTGGTCGAGAGACGTTTGAAGATCATATCGTCGCTTCCCATAATGTACAAGATAATTCTTTTATCAGGTGTTTTTACTACTACTGAAGATCGACGGCGTTCGTTTGTGAAGTCGATATCTGCCAGAATTTCATATCTGAAAAATGTATTTAGAAGTTAAGAGTTTTCTTTAGAACTGATTTTCGTTATTTTTTCAAATCTGAGAAGTATTAAGCGGATTAGAAAATGTTTTAGAAGTGAAAAATAATGAAAGAAATTATATATTTCAGACGTTTCTTATTCATTCGTAAAATAAATTATTTTTCAGCAAGAACTAATTTCAGTAATCGCGATTTTTGAAAATATAAATTGGCAACACTGTTTAATGTAAATAAACGTGTTTTTTTTGGCTCGCAAAATTTAACTATTAATTGAGTATAGTTCTCTGTAAAGTAATTTGTTGTAATAATTATCACAATACTCAATCTTTAGTTAATTAAACTATAAAGTAATTTTATTTATTCGCAGCTTCAATTTATTACTTTATCTTCTTAGTTTTTTTTATCTTAGCGTTACCTGTTGAACACAAGTAAGTACACTTCTACATTACCAAAACGACCAGAAATCACTCGAACGCTTAATACTTCCAAGTATTGCTACCTTTGAATAAAATACCTACTCGATGTCGATATCTTGCACAGTAACGGTGGCCGTCTTATAATTTCTCATCTTTAACTCGTATCCGTGCATTTTCGCAGCATTAATCAACGCTAGATGATCCGGCGATGACGAATAATACTCCAACGTCTTGGTAGCTTTATTAAACGCCGGAATGATACCAGGGCATAAACAAATAGCCAAGAAAAAATGATCGCATGGTGAATTACGTGAACACTTGGAGACCAATTTGGATACATCTCCGACAGAATAAACATCACCATTAACCGAACTCATCCTGTACTCAAGACTGTTTTGCGTCAACGTTCCAGTTTTATCGGTAAATATATACTTTACTTTACCCAAATCTGAGTTCAAATTCGAAGTCATAGCTTTGGCATGTACGTCTCTAGGTTTATAGTACATATTCGGATCGTTATTTATAAAACTTGCCTGAAGTAGTTGTACAACTTCAAGGTAAATTTGCAGTGATATCGGTATCATGAAGCTGTACCCGATGGCGAATGTCAAAATGGTATTTATACTGACACCGGAAGCGTCTCCCAGGGGTAAATACCATAATACATTTTTCATATTGTAATTCCATATTACGTACATGATACTATTGAAAATAGTTAGAAAGAAGAACACGCTAAATAACACCATCATATGCCAATTGATAACAATACTAGCGCTCGAAGCTTTATGTTCGTTTTTACGCGAATTATATGATATCTTCGTATCAACTCCGGTATAAATAACAATACCGCAAATCCAATCTGTGTTCCTCAAGATAGCTCCTCTTAGTAATATTTGATCTTCACTAAGCGATATTTTCGGTTGACCTTCTGGTATCATCATACCGTGAAAACTGTAAATAAGTTCGTTCGGCGGATCACATATGATAACACCTTTTAACTTTTTCACAGTTTCGATACATTTATCGAGCATCTGAAACGGTACTCGTCGAATTTTCATGTTACTCTCGCCGTCCAAATTCACCGTCTCTACGTATGCCAATCCGGTCGAACTATCGCTGCAACACACCAATAACAAATCGGCAGGAAACTCGAGATTATTCCTGACTCTTATTACTTCTCCGACTTTGATCTCGTGCCATTGTATCTCTTGCCATGCATTGTCTTTCCAAACTTCGGTCAATCTCGAATTCACTTTTTTATCTTCTCTGTGACGTATGATATCTTCGTATAGTTCTTTCAAACCGGTCACGATTAAAATAATTATTAAAGGTGTTATGGTGGTGTACTGGCCCATTGGCGAAACGCCGGGGACTTGTTGAATGATCGATATAGCCAAAAAGAATAAATTACTATAACTTCTAAATTGCGTAAATAAAAATATCGGTAAAAAGGTAAACACGCTGTACTTGGCCGTAACGATGTAATTACTCGGGAATTTGAATTTTTGATTGTCATTTATCAAAATCGTCCGATATTTATCGATACTATCTTTCATTTCCTCGCGATTTAAGCCAATTTTTCACATGCTCGTTAAATCTGCGAATGTAAAAAAAATATCTTTGAATTATATCGTTATCAAATTGTGCAAATCCTTTCGAACCCGTTTCCTCACGCTCATCTATAAATGGTGAAATTACCTTTTTCAACGCGTACAAGTCCATAACGTGAAATCGACTCATCGCGAAACTCGTTAATTATTCCATTTCACGAAATTGATATTATTTTCATCGAAAAATAAATTATATTACGTAGTTTTAAAATAAATTCGTAAATATGTACATTTTTTTGGTCGCGTGCGAATTCATCCGTTCAACCCAAGGAACCATTTATTTTTAGGATTTTTTTGCTTTCGAGACGATGCTTAGAAACCTACAAAATTCAGCGTCATTAAAAAAGCGCCTAATAAAACGTTTTCATTTTATTTAAAAAATAATAAAACTTCGTACAAAAAAAAATTAAATAAGTTAAATCATTAAATAAAGGCGAAAAAAAATTATAGAAATGAATTTTTTTTTGTTTACGGTGTTATATGTGCATATCCGGTTGAGTATGCGACACTTCCGTATAGATCCGAAGCTGGCGATCCCTGTAAAAACGCGAAAAATTATTAAAATGTTCCAAAAATTAGAATTTTTATGACCTTTAGAAGTCTTTTACTTGTAAATATCTATTTAGTTCTTGTTGCGTATCGAAGATCATAACCATGAATGGCGATCCGGGCACGTGTTCTCCAGCCCATTTAACTTCTACTCGATAATCTCCGGGTTCAGTCGGGTCGTATTTACATAAAATTGTCCTATCTTTTTGACTTTCTCTCTGCATTTCGACTCGAAAAGCGCCTGCGGAAATGAAATAATCAGTATTTCATTGTTCAAACTATACAAAGAGGTCGTAGATCATTACCTTTAGGCCCTCTGACTCTGACAGTCAATTGACCAGCACCGGCTCCTCGAGTATCGCAAATAAATCTACTTTGGAACATGGCCAAAACACCGTGCTCGATTCCGGGTCCGTAAACTCGAACTTTACTCGGATCCGGGGCTCCACTTACCCTCAAAAGGAAAGGGCTTCCAGGTACATCGACACCTGAAGTAATTCCTATTGTTAGAGAAAAGTAAAATGGAATAAAGTAACGAAATATTCAGGATTCTACCTCCATATTTAACAGTTAATGTGTGTTTTCCGGGTTCTTGAGGTTTTACATTTAAAGTAAACGTGCCATCTCCGTGGTCGTATAGTTCGCAATAGGCTACTTTATGAGGACCGACGCAGTGAGCGCTTAATTCACCTGGAATAACGAAACAATGATTAATTTGGGCGATGAAATCGTGGAATAAATAATTCAAGGTCGATTGAAGAACAAAACAAAAAAGAAGTTGAAGGTCAAGAAGTGAAGGATAAAGCAGACGAAGAGCCCCAGTCACTGAACACTTCATTGCCTAGGATACTCACCAGGTCCAGCTCTTCTGGTATCGATGAAACTTCTGATATCTTTGCCAACCGTTCCAATTCCTAGACCATCTCCGGTACATAGAACTTTGCTGGCATCGCATACAGCGTTAACAGTGACCTTGAGAGGGCATCCTTTGACTTGTCTGCAATTTCAATACTCATCGTAAGGACTCAAGTCTTTAGTACTGTTTCATGTTCAGCCAAAGCTTACCTATCAGACCACATAACGTTCAATAGGTATGCTCCAGGATTAGTGGGTGTATAGGTAGCTTTATAGATACGATCTCCGAGACTCTGCAGTGATACTTCAATATCGTGTTTGACTCCAGTTAACGTGACCTCTGGAACACCTTCATGAAGCAACACAAAAAGTCATTCAGTGATGTTATGTCACTACCTTTTCTAGTGACCCTCTATTGAGCTACTCACCAGGTCCAGCTTGGGTACCATCGACGGTGAACTCAGCCTGTTGACCACACATAGCGGATGCTAAGCCTTTACCAGTCAATATAACCCTGACTCCGCTGGCTGTGCTCTCAGCTAATCCATGGAAAGGCGAATCTGGTAATGGGAATCCGCCATAGAGCAAAGATAACGAATGTGGGCCAGGATTACGAGGAGTTAACGAGCACTGTATCGTGTCTGGGCCAAGATGTTCGATATTTACTGGTATCGTGGTGCTATGAGGAGCCTCACAGGTACCGACAAGTTCGCCTGAAATGAAATCCATTAGCTCTAGTTCGAGGATATCATCATTAAGGATATTAATGCATACCAGGACCAGCTTGCGAGACATCGAATATAATTCTAGTTGTGGTATTCGCGGTCATGATGAATTTACCGGAAAGCGGATTATCACCTACGACCCTCACTCGATTTAAATTCACAACGAAGCAGTGAAAAGGAGATCCTGTAGAAAGCTCAAGTTAATCTCATTTCTAAGCAGGCTTCTTGTGAGCTCCCACTGGAGTCCATACCCGGTATATTCTTGCCATTCCACATCACTTCGATATCATAAGTACCAACCAAATCCGGTGTAAATGTGACCTCATATTCGCCATCGTTCCCTGACTTAGCTGGTACAACGGAACATCTGACGTTATCGCGGCTCGGAGACGTTATTTGTACAACAGGTTTACCCTGGGCTGAAATACCTCTCGCGGAGATGAAAAATTTCGTCAACGTATCGACCAAAGCTTTCGATAGACCTGGTCCCCAAGCACGACCAAAACCAGAGTCGACCACAAAGAATGTCAAAGGAGAATCTAAAAGTAAAATGATGTTGTTATTGAAATTCCACAAGGAATTTGGCGATTCCAGAACCCAAATCAGTACCTGGTATCGAGTCACCGCCGTATGTAATATGGAAACCATAATTTCCGGGGAGAGTTGGACATAGCTCAATTAGATCTGTATCTTGTCCTATGCTTTTAACCGTGATTGGTAAATCTTGACCGAGAGGGCTGCGAACTGTGACGTCTAATTCCGCGAATCCGGCATTTCTTCGGATTACTACGAATTTAAAGTACAAAATAATTTCATTACTGCAGATAAATTTTCATTGGAGAAGAAGAGGAGAGGAAAGGATGCTTACATTTGAACATAATATTATCATTCACAGAAACTGTATTATTTGGTATATTTTCTATTTTGATTTTGGACGCGTCGAATACTTGACACATGAATGGTGATCCTCTGACTTGCCTTGATCCATGCATGACTTCGATTTTGTAAACGCCTGAAAAATTAAAAAAAAAATTGTTAGAAGAGGTGAAACAGGAAATGAGCATTAATTCTACTCGATAAACAACAATTCTCAACAATTTTTACAATTTCTGTTAAATTTAATTGTCCCCAAAAAAGTTTCGGCGAAATTCGTGCATTTTCGATCGAGTTCGGATGTTGTCGGGTTTTTTCGGTAATTTTTGGCAGAATTCGTGTTCCTTCGGTGGAGTTTGATTTGTGTAGTGCAATTCGTGAATTATCGTTCGAGTTTGACCGATAATACGTGACTTTGGTCTAAAATTGCCCTCTGAGAGTCCCTCCTGCTTACAACACGTTATTCACCTGTATTGGCTGCTGTGAACTCTGTCAGCAAATTCCCATCTTTCTGTTGGTAACATCTTACTGGTATAGCTGTGCCTTGAGGACCGGTTACAATTACATCGAAATCATTCGGCGAATATCCAGCAGTATAGATCACGAAGCTAGTCACATGATTGGCTCTAGACTGATACAAACCCATTCCAATAGCACAAACTTCCTGCCCGATGGCTGGATCACTTACAGGTACTTCGAGAGGACACCCTGAACGCAAAGAACACTCCAATCATCGAAATATCCATCAACAATGAAATTCAAACAACTTACCAGGTATATAGACGTTATTATATTTGACCAAAATACGATGAGGTATCGGAAGTGTAGGATGATAGATGACTTGGTAAATACCTTGAGCATCGAGCTCATGTAAGGTATGCTTGATTTCGGACGTAGCTGCCTTCACTCCCAAGGTCAAAGCACCGCTACCAGCCCCTCGAGTATCCACTGAAAACCATTTCAAATTAGAGAACACCTCTACTTCTCTCACTCAGTCTCCCTTCAAGTCATCTAACCTTTGAAACTAGCAGGCTGATTGCAAAAAGCTTCGCTTCGATCGAATATCTTGACTTTGGTTGGATCAAATACTTGCACATTCCAAGGATGCTTTGAAATAGGTTGTTTTCGTTGTAAAACAGTAACCGTATGAGTGCCAACTACCGCTGGCTTATACTTCACTCGAAACAGGCCAGATTCCAGTTTCTCCAAAACTACTGGTAACGTTTTTCCATCCGGACCTGCGAAAATCCAATTAATAATTTGGCCTCGAAAACAGATCAGATGCAAATTAGAGCTCGATATAGGTACCTATGACTTGTACTTCGATGTGTCCATGATCTAAAGAATGAGGATTTATTTCGAAATAAGCCGTTGATCCTAGAATCACTTGATTTAACCCTTCACCACGGGCTGTAGCTGTGCTGCCTTTTTTACCAGGAATTTCCACGACATCGCAACGGAATGGACTACCTAAAAGGACAATGGAAGGCATTATATTAATTATGCAGAGTACGATGCGTGTTCTGTAAACGCTACTACACACCTGGTAAACTCTCCTCGTTGAAAGAAATATTCACGAAATGGGGTGAAATTTGATGTGGTACAAAAGTCACATCATAAAGACCCCTGGAGCATGCCACAACTTCAGCTTTCACTGTGCTAAGCTCAGTGCTAATCACCAACTCCAAAGTTCCTTCTCCAGCTTCTGTCGCGTCTACGCTGAATGTCACTGGCTTACCGACCTAATTCAAAAGAACAATTATTGCACTGCTTTTTTCCATCTTACACCAGGATCTCTCCATAGGAATCTCCGCTTACCTTCGCAGTACCTAGTCCAGTGACTTTGATTTTTTCTACATTATACACATTACAAGTAAATGGACTTCCTTTGACAGGATTCCCATCGATATCCACATTAATAACATGATGTCCTGAAGCCCAATAAATCCTTCAATACACTCATCATCTAAATGTGCAAATCCTCCATCACACTTACCAACTTCAACCGGAGTAAACTTGGCCAAAATCTTATTATCCGTCTTCGTACTAGTATCAACTGGAACCTGTCTTCCGCTTGGAGAAGCAACAACTACTTTGCAAATTGACGAATCCGAAGGAGAATCTATATTCATCGTGGTCAGTCTCCCAACATGGCACATCTTCAGTCCATCCTCATTAGCCAAAATCTCATCCGACTTGAATACCTTGCACGTGAATGGCGAACCAGGCACTGGTTCTCCGTTGAATCTCACGCTTAAATTATGAGGAGCTGCTTCTCTCGGTTTGAAATTAACTCTGAACTTGGCGTTTCCTTCCGATTGCACGTAGTTCGGTACGTTGCATCCGTTCACCGAGACGATAATTTCCAAGTTTCCGGCTCCGGCTTGGCTGGCGTTAACTAATAAACGCGACAAAGCGTTAACAACTAACAAATCACTTCGTGTGAATGAAATATACAAATCGTACTCGTGAAGTAAACGGGAGTGTCGACGAATCCGGAATTAATATCGGTTACTTTGACTTTACTAGCGTCGTAGGCTTTGATCAAAAATGGACTTCCTTCGATGTGATTTCCGTTCAGTTTCACCTCGACGCTGTGATCACCTAAGCGGAATGACACGTGTTGAATATTAATGTCGTTGTTCGCTAGTAATCGTTTATATTTAAATACGTAGGCAATTTAACCGCCAAGAGTTCTGTGGCAGGAAGTGTATGTACCTATGTATCAACTAATTACGTTTATTTTACTCGTTAAATAATAATTCGCAACGATTTTCATAATTTATGTCAATTTTTATCGTAAGTTACTGGAAAAGTTTTGGTCAAATTCATGCATTTTTGGTCAAGGCCGTAATTTTCGATAAAATTCGTGTTCCTTCGGTGAAATTGAATTCGTATAGTACAATATTCGTGAGTTATCGTAAATGACCGAGTTTGACCGAAAATACCCGAAAACACACGACTTTGGTCGAAAATTGACGAAACATGGAATTTTATTGATAAAAATCTATCCACCTTGAGTTTGCCTTTACTTACCCACTTCCTTAGCTATAAATTGAGCAGAAAACCTTCCCGAGGTATCCAATGGTATGAGCTGTACAGGCAAGGCGATCCTCGTGGGAGAGAGCACTTGAACCTTAGGTGTACCAATTGAAGGCTCACATTCAATAACGATTTTCGCCGGTTTCTCCACAGAGACCTTCTCGTCGTTAGATAGTACAACTTTAGGAGCCTCGCAGATCAAACACGTAAACGGTGAACCTGCCAAAACACCCCATGAAATAACTTCCTTCTTATTTTCTCCCCTCGCCAACGCTCAACTCACCGGGTACATCTTTTCCGTTGAACTTCAAATCGACATTATGAGCTACAGCTTGTCTCGGAGTAAAAGATATCGCATACGTATGAGGACCTTGACCTTGAGCAGTCGTCGGAACCCTGCCACCATTGACAGTAACCTCTAAATTTCCAGGACCAGCTTGGCTCGTTTCGACTACGCGCAATTCCCAATTAATACTTTCCCCAAAGCTTTACTTTTTATTGATTCAACTCACTAATAAAAGTGACGGATTGCCCAACGACTCCATTTTTGACTGGTTTTACTTTAATGGCATTCACATCGTATACCTTGCAACCCCAAGGCGATCCGGCTATCGGAACTTTCTTGTAACTAACCCCGATCTTATGTTCGCCGACAAATTTCGGGCAAAATTCCACGTTAAATGTTTGATTACCGGTATCTTTAACTAGGGCAGGCACCGACTGCCCGTTCGGACCTAAAGAAGTCTATTAATCAATATTTCGCCGGGGAAAAATACATTGGGAATTCGGTGGATTTTTTAAATTAATTATTTTAGTTAAATTAAAACTAAGCCAGGTTAACGATTTTCGTGTCGAATAAGCCAATCCTTTTTTCTTTTTACGTTTCTACGTGATTCAAAAATAATTTGCTAAATGAAAATTCTCTATCGCAAACGGTCATTAAATAGGCGATTAATGTGAAATACAAGGGGCAAAATCATGGTTATCGTGTTAAAACACATAAAATTTATATAAAATAAAAAAATCTAATCTAGAACAGTTACGATACTTTATGCGAATCATTCCACCTCTTAATTAAAAATTACCTCCAGCTGATGAAACACGGAAAGGGGCTTATCGATAACGAAGTTTAATTACAAGCTAGACTACTTTCTCATGTATGATTTTGATTATTTGAAAATAATATTAAAAAAAAAACATGCAATTTCAAAATAAAACTTATCGAAGAAATAAGAAATAACGCATGCAAAGCTTCTCGCAGCCAAAGCTAACAAATTAGCCACAACCTGACGTACCGTTTAATTATACAACCCAACACCATTGCAATATTTGAAAATATTTCTGAAAAAAGTGGTAAAAAAAGCAACGACGTATTAATTCTGTTACGATTAATACGCGATCACCGAGAATTGAATGAGAAAGAGGAATTAAGAAATGGAATAGATTCGGGAGAAAAAAAAAAGGAAAGAGAGAACTAATAAAGACGAAGTTTGTTTAATTTTGTACCTGGAAAAAATAAATACCTTGGTTGTAGAAATCAGATTTTTAAAACGCGTCAACGCGTTAAGAAAACTCGACAAACCAAACGAGGTATATCAATTTTTCAATTAACCGCTGAAAGAAAAAAAAACATGATAAATATAAGGAGTTATTGGCCGTTTGATTCGAATTTGCCATCGCGTCATCGCAACTCGTTCAGTTGATTTATACTCGTATACCCATGTAATGAATCAACGAAGATGAGAAAATTTCAATTATTCATCATTTTATAAACTGTAAGCAAATTGTTCGCAAGCCCCAGGACAATTTTTATTTGTTGTAGAAAAATGGGTGAAAAAGTTCATTTCCATTCGCTCATGAACGATTCAACGAAAATAGAACGATTTTTTTGCAAATGTCTCATAAATATGCTTGTTTTGTTAATTCAAATCATCCTTTAAAAAAATTGCTAAAAAAATGATTCATTCGTTTGCGAACGATTCAGTATACGTTCAAAGAAATCGTTCACGAACTTTTGCATTATTTGGTACAGATATGATTGTTTTTCCTTCGTTATATAATTCGTTATTACACCTACACATGATATGGTTTTCAGAATTTGGTGAACGAATCGTTCGCGAACGATCTACGTTGTAGGAATCATTGATAATCCGTTCATTTTTCATAGAAAAAAAAAGAAAGTAGTTATCACAAAAGAAATACACTTTTCTCGAGTATGGTGAACTAATAGTTGGAAAATAATCGGTCTCGAATGATTCGTTATCCCATGAAAGAATCGTTCGCGAACTAATTTTGTATCCAGTGAAAATATACTAATGTTTTTAATACATTTTCTACGACATAGAACATCGATTGGTCTAAAACAAAGTCGTTCACAAATGATTCAGTTTGAAAATTATTGAATCGTTTGAGAACAAAAGATTCATTCATGGATAAAAATTTTTGAGTAGTTAATTCTATTTCAAAAATCTCATTGAGTGGTTTTTAATCGAGTTTTACGTTTATTAAAAAATTCGTTCTTGAACGATTCACGAACGATTTCAATATGACATCCGAAATATCATGTTCGCTTGAATTTTCAACTGGGGAAACTTTTTCAAAAAAATAACTAAATAATTATCGAATTGTTTGATAACGATGGCACGAATGATTCGTTATCAAAAAAATCGAATTTTAAGACTACAAATTCCTCAAAAAAAAATCTTTTGTGAACCGTTAACCGAATTCCAAAACTGAATCATTCGCGAACGAATCCCTCTTATAATATATTTACACCTGTGCTCTTTTGTACATGAAAACACGCAATCATTCCCAGTCCAAAAAACGTTACACTTTTACTGATCACAAAAACTTAAAAATTATCAAAGCACAACGTCACAGCTCGAAACCGAAAAAAATTCAACCCACAAATGACAGTAGCCGGCTAGCCACAGTGCTTCGCAAAGTTTTCGTGAACCTTACAAGATACATAGACCGCTGGTCTATCAAAAGCATATTCCATGCCAAAATGTCAACAATACATACCCTCGACATTAACTTCTATATCTTCTAAATTGCCGGATACGTTGCTCATTGTGAAGTACGAATTGGTGCCAATGGGCGCCGCATTCAAAGCGGCTCCATTAACCAATGGGAAATCTCCGCTAACGTTAGCGATAAACGGTGACCCTGAGGATTATACAGAAAGGAGCTCGTGAGGAATTCATTTTATTGGGGATGCTTACTGGATATGCTACCTGGTACTGGTTCTTTGTTGAAATGAATGCTAATAACGTGATCTGTCGGTTCGATTGGTACGAAGCTAACGGTAAATTTAGCATTTCTCTGTGGATGTACTTGCGTCGGGATATTTGTACCCCGAGCGCTAATTGTAATTTCTAAATTTCCCTCTCCGGCTTGACTAGCATCCACTACAAGATAAAAAAAATGATACGTATTGTGATGCTTATTTTGATTTCCGCAATCATCTGCGACTTACCAGTAAACTGAAGCGTATTTCCAACATGTCCTTTGGGTACATTGCCGACGATTACTTGTTTAGCATCGTACACCTTGCAGACATATGGTGTACCATAAATCGCGTGACCATTATAATCAACGGCTATCGTATGAGATCCAACTTGTTGTGGAGTAAATTCAGCCGTAAAACCGCTATGAACGTTTCCGGTCACTTTAACTGGTAATTCACTGGTAGGTCCTAATCGAAACGTTGCGGTTTAATTCACAAAATTACAATTGTAACGACGTCATCGACAAATCACGAAGTGCGTCTTACCGGTAACAGAAACTGAAAGTTCGGCTGAAGCGCTATTGTCTACAGTCATATGGAATCTTGCCACTTGGTTAACTGGTATTAATTCTAAACTACTGAAATTCACCGATACTCTACTCGTATCTGATACTGAGCATACGAACGGACAACCTAAGGTGAAAAACGCAATTTACATATTACTATCGTTGTCCAACAACGTGAAACCATTTTAATGATGTTTTTTCGATGATTCATCATGAAGAAATCCTCGAGAGTGATATTTTCGAAGTGACGGCGCAAAAAAAGACACCATTATCGAATGAGTGTGTTTTTTCACCAGAAGGCATAAGTACTTATTCCAGAAATTGCCTAACGAATGCGAAGTTGTGGTGAAATGTCTGTAGCTCGAGATAAAGCGTGATTTTTGGGTGTTGAAAGTCGCCAAGAGATTTTCGATAAATTTGTTCAATTTATCTCTCTCACAATATCGAATAAATAAACAAAATGCATTTTAATTTTCTAATGTCAATTTGTGGCTAATTTTAGCAAGTTGAGGATCGTTTTTCCAGTTTTATTTAATTTTCTTTGAGAACTAGAACCTGAATTTTTTTCAGAATTTATTCACAACTCCACTTCCTCCCTAAATTTCACTCTTAATCGAAGTTTAATTTTTGGTGCCCAAGATTATCATTTGAGTGTTAATATTTTTCACTTCGATGAATTCCTCATGAAAATCGACGTGATTTCGATAATTTTTGAAAAAAAGCTGAATTATTCAAATGAGAGGAGACATCCTTCCCCCTTCTCTTCCTCAAAAAGTGCTATTTGAAAAATTCAAATAAAATTTCATAATTTCTGAAAAAAAAAAACTTTTTGGTCACGTTTCGAAAAAAAATACGAATGATTTCAAAAAGATCAAAAAATTAACTTCAATGTTGAAAAAAATTTCAAAGATTTTAAAGATTTGAAATTTTGTGAAAAAAGCACAGAAAATTGGTCAAAATTGGTGAAAAAAAATTGAAAAATTTCGAGGGAAATTCAGGAAAATTTTTCAAAGTGAGGAAAATCGGCCAAGAGAGCTGTTTTGGTTACAAAAACGTATTACAAGATTTTAAATTTGAATTTTTATTTTTGGAAAAGTGTTTAAAATTGAGCCAAAATCAAAAGTCTCTTCAGAAAATGCAAAAAAATTTGGCAAAATGAGAAATGTTGTCAACATTTTCAAAAAAAAAAGTCAACATTTCTCTACAGGTCGTTGAGAATGTATCCTTTTCTTTGGAATATTCTCGAAAAAATCAATTAGAAGACAAACCCGATTAAGTTTTCAAACTCCAACACCACAAATTTCTAGTCAACCGGCACAAACCTCGTAATCGATTTCACAATATTCTCGAGGATTTGCTGATGGAATGTAATTGGATTGACCAACAGTATTAAAACCTCAGAAAGGCATACACGTTTATTCGCTTCACCCAAACCTCAACACATCGACACCTTCACGTCCTATCTTCGAATCTAATTGCTCACGCATCTCGTCGCTTTGGTAAATTGCGCAATCGCTGGATGCAGACAGTCGTAACCGTTCAAAAGCCACGTAATTACCTGATACGGTTTCTCCGTTGAATTTAATATCGATAAGATGAGGCTTCGGTTGTTCCGGCGTAAATGAGACTAGACAACGACCTCCGCCTACAACTGTGACGTGATTTGGTACTTCGCCTTCGTTGATTGAAATCTCCAATTGACCTTCACCAGCTTCGCTAGCGTCAACTACAAAGACGTGGAAGAATTAAACTTTCGTTCTTTCCTTGTTTCGGTATTGTTTACGTATAAGGCATGAATGACGTTGTACGTTGACGTCGCTGCTTCGAGGATTTATACAAACAATCGTAACGTGGATTTGCATAAAATGCATTCATAAAGGTACTTTCACTCGTGAATGTACATATTCAATTGTTCGGAGATTGGTGGGCATGAGGAAGCTCTTGGACTTACCTTTGAACTGACAGGGTTGTCCGACCACGCCGTTTTTTACATCGGTAACATGTATATAAGAGGTATTGTACACCTTGGCCACCAAAGGCCCTCCTATGAGTTTATCTCCGGCTACAGAAACGTCTACAAGATGGCTGCCCACTTCTGTGGGTATAAATTCGATACGAAAAACGCCGTTGGTTCCTTCGGTAAATATAGAAGTTGGTAAATTACGTTTAGACGGACCTACGGAGAAGAAATGAACTTAGTGATTGCATAGAATCTGCTGAGAAAGGATCAAAGGACTACTTACTCATCACTGTAGCACGTAAATCACTCCTTCTAAATCCAATAGCGCTGATTTGAAAACTAGCCGTATGATTGGCCGGTACAAGCCGTATTGCTTCGCCGATAACCGACATCTTCGGACCGACTGTACCACTGGTCATGACTAATACTTCCCAAGGACTTCCTGTGAAATTTAAATCATCCATTAATCGTCGTTACCCAATGGGAAATCCAAACCGAAGCGACGTGTTAAACGATACAATTAAAACACTTGTCATCTCATCGCTCGTTATTTTTTTTTTCAATTATCGCGCACCTCTTCCACTTCCCCAGCACCCCAACCATTAAACCAATCGAGTACACGTGGATACCGTTAGCAAAATGCGTTGTATTTTAATTTTCGCTAATTCTTCGTTACCGCGTTCAATCGCCCTGGTTTCCATCTCTCTCGATTCGTTTAAAAATACGCCGCGAATTATTTCGCCGGTTGCAGTTCCGGGTTCGTGCGCAGGTCGTCGCGGGTATTGTGCGGTAGCGATACCGATGACGTCTATGTACACCTGTGCGAAGATTACTTCGCTATGGAGTCGGCGATTCCGCCGTTTTCATTAGATACGCCGTCGTCGTTCGGTGTAAAACCACGCTTTCGGATGTCGCTCGATATGGCGGAGCAAATGTAGTTGTGGCTTGATAAGTCACCGAGAATTCACGAAATGAAAATTGAAATGAAAGAATTTTAGGCGAAAGGGAGGTGTAATTTGGGGCCTTGGGCCAAATTTTAGTCTACCGTTTACTACGTAAATACTAAAGCGAAAGTACGTGAAAATTTCTAAAAATTTAATTCGGGTATTTTTCAAAGCTATAGCACTTTGACAGTCCCCCCTTCTTCTTGGAGCAAATTAAATGAAATTTCATGTTTTAAGAAAAAATATATTTGAAGTATTTCGACAAATTAATTTTATTTAATGACAAATCATTATTAAAATTTTTTGAAAAACTGAAGCCCCGATTTTGAACTTAGAAAGCATATTATAAAGAAATTATGGTTGAGATTTGTGAATGCATTAATTGTAGAAAAATGAAAAAAAATCGTACTCAAGAAAAAACTGATTAAATATTGTAAACTCTTCCTCCCTTCCCCCTCATGGGTTCATTTTCCAACTACAAATAGCACTTCTTTCGTAAAAATCGTAAATAATAACCAGTCTAATTGTAAGCCAATCACATCGTAGCACACTAGCGTTCCTAGCTTGAAAAACAGAATAAATACGGGTGCATTGAGCTTTCCAAAAATATTTAACTCGTCGACTATTGAAAAAAAAAATTAATTCAGTGGGAACCTACGAGTGAAATGTTTTGTACTTCTTTCATATTTCGGGACGACTACAGATGAATTTATGCGATCATTTTATTTCAAATTAATCAGTTGAAGCGTTTTGAAAGTTTTTTTTCCAAGTTAATTTTTAAATAGTAAATTTATGATTATTTTTTTTCAACTTTCAAATTATAAATTTTTTATTACTATCAACTTCAATTTTTTTTTAAATTTTCAAAAAATAATTGTTCAGTTACAGCTACTGCGATTTTGGGAAACTCTCTGAAAATATGGAGTCACTTTGAACGGTGGTTTTTACAAAAATTGAAATTCGTAGAGCACCTTTAAGTCATTACGGTTACGTCATCATTTTGAATTTTTGTAAAAATTCAATTTTCAAAGTGACCCCGCACTTTTAAAATTACCCCAAATGATAGCGTTCAATGTTCAGAAAACCTCTGTTTCGATTTTACATGAGAAATTGGCCAAAAAAAAAACGCACATTTCGAGAATATATTAAAGAGTCATTTTTAATTGATTTTTTGGGAAATATTTAGGAACCAGACATTCCAAAATTAACAAAATACGTTAAAATCAGCGATAATCTTGAAAACGCTTCAAAAATATTTAAAATAAACTTAAAATAAGTGCTTGGGTTTAAAAAAAAATTTTTTTGAGCAAATTTTTGATATATTTTTTTTAATAAGTTAGTTATTTTTTTGTAATAAATTTTTACCAATTAAGTAATAATTTTAATATCAAATGTTGCGTTGTTTTCAAACAATTAAATTCATTTTTTAAATTATTCTAAAATAATATTAATATTATTAATTTTTTAAAGTAGTATTTAAATAATACATAAATATTCTAGGTGTTCTGTGATGTTCACACTTTCTACGTTTATAAATTTCTAAACCCCTTTCACATTTCCATTGCTACTTGCCGATCATACCAGGTCGAAGGCCACGAATTCATCAAATTACCGCTCCTGTCGTTCACACAATTTTTTCAGGGATTTCTATGTATTAAAATAAATAAATAAATTCTATAGTTTTAATTCGCTCGTAATCGTTTTTGTCTGAGATTCCTCGATACGTTATTACCTTATTACCTCATCTAAAAAACTCACATCGCCTCTCTCAACACATCCATTAACACCACACCTCCATAATCCATATATTCACTCAAACCACACCTTACCCCGATACCACATCACCTACCATAATCTCTAATCATCACCCAAATTAGATAACACTTTAAGCTTGTAATTACACGGTTGGCATCTCCGACGCCATTTCACCAGCTCACCAGCTCACCACGTCGAAGGTGGAATTCTGGAATAAGGGCGTGTGAATTCTAACACGCGCCGTCGCCGCATTCCAGCGTACAAATCACCTCCGCGTCATGTCATCATTAAGCATCGAGCCCAACAGGAATTCATATCTATTTCCAGTCCGTAATCCGGGCCTGTTTGGTGAACTTGACTTTTTGGCGGAGTTGTACGGACGGCACAGAGCAGAATTTTTTATAACTTTTTCTTCATTTACATAAACACGCGAGGTCGTCCGGAGAATTCGGGGAAGCGAATACGTCGTCTTATTTAAATCGACGATCACGTGAAATTTTCCACGTGGTGGTTTTGCAACGTTGTAGGGTCAAGTTGGGGGTTAAATGCAGAGATTTCTCGAATGATTGTATTTTTGAACTGGTGAAATGTGGCGAAGGCGATAAAGTGACATTGTTGATGGAACAGGAAGTCAACGAGGTCATTATCGGTTGAAGAGTAAACGGTAGCTCGTACATGATAGAAAGTTACGCGACAATATCAATATTTACATACTTCGATGCAAAGAAGCGAGTAATCTGCGCATCAACAAATATTGCCGATGCCCTGGTTCGGGCGTTTAGAAGTTAAACAAATTCACCTTGGGAATTGTGTACAAATACATCTTCGGTGTCCCGATTCGGCCTCCTAGTCGAATTCATCAATAAACAAAATCGGTTTACTAACTTCGTACGAGTGAATAGCAAACAATGCGGAGAACGTAGGAAAATTCTGCTTTTCTGGGCAATAATGACGATCTCATTAATTACGCCGTCGTGTTGGCAATGGGAAGAGAAGCGTTACGAATTTAATCATCGACCAGACGTTCATTTTACGGTGCATCGCGATTCCCTAAATACTTTCGCATCTACGCAAGATTTACCAGAGTACTGACATAGTAAACGGCACCAGCAGGTGTTGTGCTCGATAGGAGGTTGATGAGCCTGGTTTGATAAGCAACATGCAGGTGATCAGGTGAAAACCTTACCGGTTATTGATGGTTCGCAATCGCGATTTATATGTACCTGCGCCGTCTTCCAGCACCAGTCTACGATTTCAAGTTCAATTGCTGAATTCATCATCGTCAGTCAATTGAGATTTATGCGATTCGTGAAATAACTTTTACCCGGAGTTTCAATTAAGAAACCACACGTCGTGAGTGGAAACCGCCAAAACCGAAGTTGCTTCTGGTAATTTCGTCGTGCGTGTCTAACGTGCATTTTCCTATAAATATTCGTTTTTATCGGCGATGCCCAAAAAGTACGGTTTCGTACGACTCTCGTTATAAATCATTTCGAGCATGTATTCCATCACGAGTCGACTACCTATTTTTCCCCGGTTATCTTCTATTTACGTTGGTTATCGTAATTTGCGTCATTAACGAGGAAAACCACGCTCGATTTCGCGAACAGCGCGACGCAGAGGTTTTTAATTTCATTGAAAAATCCCCTTATCTTCCTCAGACATCGTCTCACAGGAATCACACTCGAGCCCATACACGAAACAGATGGAAACATGAACGTTATGTAAATAGTCGTTAAAGCGTAGATAAAAATACCGACGAAATTTTCAAGGTCTCGGAGTCAGATGAAAAATGAATCAGAAGATATGTAGCATGAAATTAGAAGTGATGATGGGAGGAAGAAGGGGAAAAAAATGAGGAAAACGACGATGAATCGAATTTCACATCATTCCAAAGCATTAACGTATAAATTAGGGAAAATTTATACAAAAGAAAACTTAGAATAGTGATTTGGAGTTTTTGGCTGATAATGGCCACCCTTATCCAAGGGTGGAGTTCTTATCTCAAAGTTTCGATTCTGGCGCAGCTCGAAAATTCAAAAAGGACGAGTTGAAGACTCCTCAAAACCAGAGTTTCAGCTCGATAAGTTGATTATTGGATTTTTGGCGAATTTTTCTTCGTCTGGGGTTTCTTATCCTTTCATGATTTGGGTTATTTGTTACCCCTCTATTCTCTGTTTCATGCCTGAGTCTATTAATTATGTCCTTCCTTTTCTTTTTGTGACGCTTATCTCCATCGGTAACCTAGGTAGGAGGCTCTCAAGGGTCAAAATATTCACCATAAATCAAAAATTGTGAATTTCTGTCGCTGTTTTATCATATTTGATGGAGAATTGTGTTGTTAAGCGCCTTTCCCATCAGCACGTTGAATTTTCATTTTCAAATTAGTGCTCTAAATTTATACATCAAGTGCATATACTTCCTTGTTGACTTTCGCATTCTAGTTTTTGATCATTTTTTTGATCTATTTTGATCTTTATTGGAGGACTTCATAAAAATCTCCTATAATTCTGGATTGTCATACTTTCGTGTTCTTCACTTTTTAAAGCCACTGGTGGATGTTGTGGAGGGCTTCATAGATCTTTTATGGTACTGGATAGTCGTACATTTACGTTCTTGGTAATTTTTTGAAGCCACTAGTGGATCTTCGATCTATTCTGATTTCAAGCGGAGAGCTTGATAGATCCCTTATGGTCTTACAATCAAGGTTACCGATTTTTTTTTTTATAATTTCCATAAATTTCTTAATCAATAAAACCGAGTCATTGAAAAATTCTCACTCTAGGCAACATTCGCCATTCGTTTATTAAGATGAACTGGCTTCTTTCGGAATCACTCGCCATTATTTATTTCAATCAACAGAACTTGGCTCATTTCAAAACGAACCCATTTTCATATTATTCCAATGTCAAAGAAAACACAATTGTACTTGAAATGCCTTAGAACCTTGATTAAAATATATCTTTCACATGCTCTCGGACTACGTATATCGACCAACTACGTACAATTGATCGAGCTGGTTGAAAATTAGAACACATGAACCTCAGCCTGCCAAACCTTAACGCCGGCGCCACTATCATTACGTAGTAAGACAGGTTTCCATATAATTAATAGGTATCGATATTGCATTACTAATCGCGCAAAACGATCTCTAATTATTTAACGGTTACATAAATTCCTTAAATTCTCAATAAACGGCGGAGAAATTTTGTCCACGAATGAAAAACACACACCGGTAACCTATTTCTGGGCAAATACTAATTTGGACCTTCGATGGTCTGTTGGGGATCTCCTGAAATTTTCTGTTTGAGGTGCACCTCAGCAACGTAGAATGTTGTGTTTCATGTGCCAGAACTGTTTCCAGCCGGTAAATTAAGTCTTAGCCCTTTTAGAAGCCGCATTTTCCCTTTTACTTACAACATACGTACTTCGAGGAAAAATCTCCTAATCGAGGTCCACCATATTCCGACAGATCTAGCACCACACTTCACAATGAGCATACACAGAGCACGAATTTGCGAAAAAAATAAAAATAAAAAAAAAACATGAAAACACCCCCCACGCGAGGAAATAACTTGGAAACACGCACCTCGAATCGATCGCGAACCAAAACTAAACAAAAAACCAGTTCCTTGGCTGCGTCTCAACGCTATCGACAACGGAAGCGAGGGCAAGAGAAGGCGTACGTGGGGAGCCAGCGTGGGGATAAATGTTTCCGAATATGCGGGGCGGCGGCGCGCATACGAGTACGTTGCGCTATTTCAGCATTCCAAAAGCATTTCTCAGGTACTCGTAGAACGAGCTTGCAACGTCGCAAGATGACCACCTTATATTCGGGTCATAATACTGGTTTCGTTCTTTATTTAATAATCCGCTTGCATGCTATTGAGAGATACATTAGTAATGTAATTCACGTATGCAAAATATTTCCTCGACGCGACTACGCGTGATTCGTAAGGCTCCCTTTCACTTCGAGCAAAGCTTTTCCATCGTTTTGTACGTTACATTACCTATACGAGTATACCCAATACCCTATACCGTATACCGTACACTACATACGCGTAGATCCGAACGTGTATTTTTTTTTTAGGCTATAACGGGACGATTGGCGGCAGACACTTGTTCTGCGCGAATCTTCGTATCCGTAGTAATCATCAGCGTTCAGCTTGTACGCAGTACGCAGCGCCCATTCTCCGAAGTAAATAATAAAACCGTCAGGTGAATTTTAATTGCTTTAAATCGCCCAGCGTACCGTAGAGATCTATGGGTATGGTATGGTATGGTATGGTGTGGTATGGTATGGTATGTTAGTCGCATTTTTTAAATACTGGCCCACTGAGGTAGGACGATGGTCAGTGTAAGAGTACGTACTGCAAAACTAATGCCCGGACGCGGACGTTACGGAAATAGCGTTTTATTTAATTGATACGGTTCGATCGTAGAGTATCCTGTGACCGATTCAGGTGGAAGAATCACCCAAATATTGGTATTCCGGGTTGAAGGATGAGTACTTCGAGGTTCTGCTGAGAGGGATCTTCGAATTTGAATTTTCATCGTTATGGTGGAGTGGATTTGTAGATTAATCGAGAGAAGAGGTCAATTTGCGTACAGCATTGAGCTTGATCATCTATCGAAGTGTCGAAGTTGAAACTCTCAGATCACGTATCGAAGATATCGATATTTGATTTCGATATTTCCATTTTCGATGTTGAACTTTTAATTTCGATAGTTAGATTTTTATCTCAAATTATCGACTATCGATTTTGATATCGTGATTTCGATATTAATTCAGATGTTTCGATTTCAACGCGATGATTTCAGTTTCGATATTTCGATCGTAACATTTCGACATCGATGTATCGATTTATCGATTTTTGATGTTGAGATTCGATTTTAATTTTGATAATTGATAGATAATTGACAATTTCGACGTATCGATTTTGATTTTTAAATTTCGATACATCGATTTACATGTTTTGATGTTGAGATTTCGATTTTAATTTCGACAAGTCGACCAGTTGCGGAAAATTCCGCAATAAAAAAAACTGCTAAATTTTGAGCGTACCAAAATTAATAGAAGCCATTTAAAAAAAATCGAATTTTAACATTTTTTTTGTAACAATATTTTTTATACCTGAAAATTCACATTCTGTCTCGTTCGTTGATACCCTTCCACGCGGCATTTTAAAATGATCAAATATAATAAAATAAAATGAAAAATAACGAAAAAAAAAAAAAACAAAATTGACACCAAAATGATTTTACCCAATGGAAGAACGATCGCCGATCGTATAAAGGTTGGCAAGGTTGCAAAAGTAACGAAGGTCGTGCGGATCTCTATTTGCGTTACCTTGAAAGATCGCGTGATTCCAAAAATTTTTAAACAATTTTTTTTCGAGAACGAAAAATTTTCGAGCAAATTCGAGACCATTGTCCCACACAAAATGGTATCGAAACGTCGAAATTAATTCGCATCGGCTAAACGCAGCCGTACGATCGGCGCAAAAGGGAGCAAAAGGAAGAAATTTTGTGTATTAATATTATGATATGATGATGATATGTGGATCTCGATATGCGTTTTCAGTATTTCGATTTTTCAGTTTCGGTTTCGATTTATGCACATGTAGTAGTTTTGATATTTCAAATTTTATCATTTGTTTTCAATTTATATTTCGATTTTGATGTTTCAATATCGATATTCTGACATGAATGCATCGATTTAGGTATCTCAATTTTGATATTTTGATATTAATTTCTGATGTTTCAATTTCGATGTATCGATTGCAATTTTAATACTTTGATTTTGATATCTCGATTGCTATATTTTGATACCAATTTATCGATTGTTAATATTTCGATGTTGAGTTTTCGATTTTAATTTTGATACATGTCGATTTCGATTTTGAGATCTCAATTCAAATTTCGATGCTTCAATTTTTACGTTTTGATTTCGATGTTTATTTTCAACGCTCTAGTTTTTGATATTTTAGTTTCAATATGGGAGTTTTGATATTCTAAATTCGATGATTCATTCGATTACAATTTCGATACTGATTACTGCTTCACAATTTCAATATCGATATTCCGATTTTGATGAATCGATTTATTTCGATGCGTGTTTCAATGTTGCGATTTCGACTTTTTGATTTCAAAATTGTATATGTCGGTTTCGATGTATCAATCTCGATTTCGATATTTCGATTTTGATCGCGATATTTTTGATTTTGACATTCTGCCTCGAATTCAATGTTGCAATTTCGATGTTTCGATTTCGACAACACCACGTGGGATTGAAATTTGGGAAGATCATCCTTGCCTTTTCTAAACATTGATCTCGACTAATCCTTCATCCGATTTCAACAATTCATCGCGCAATCAACTCGGACTGCAACGACAACTTCATCGATTTCATTTCCCTCGTTTTATATTTTAATCTTGACAAAAAAGAAACGTATCTCACAACTTTACAGTTATCATAGCTCGGCGTGAACTTCGAACAAATACGTTCATTACGATTTCACAACTTCGTTCGATTTGTACGTAGACGTCGAATGGTTGAATCATTGACAAATGAGCCGGTTCACGTTTTACCATTTTTATACGCTCCTTAAATCGTAGATGTACTCGAGATGCGACCTGACAACTTTCATTGAAGTAATTATCATTCCTCTTTTGATAATTGTCAACAATATCGATGATTAATCGCGTTATACGATTCGGCATTAGAAGTTGAAATTAATACGTCAAGTGCATAGTTAACCTATCCTCGACGTTATCTTATCGTATATCGGATTATTGGCTTCGGTTTTAAAGGTCATCGATCACGAATTTTCGACGAACTGTCAAAATCCGCCTCGCGCGTTTCAATTATTCTTCATTCGATCGTGTTTTCCGCGCCGCTGATGATTCCGAAGATGTTATAGACGAGTAGCTGGATAATTGATCTCTTTCGTCTGCGGTAATCTGGTAGACATTAAAATTTGGGATTTGCTCGAGGGAGTTTGGAGTTATTCTCTCGGTTGATTTTTCTTCCGAGGAAAGTGTTCCCTCGAGTTCTTTGTAGCGGCTTCTTCTATCAAGTGAAAACGGATTCGGTCGTATTTCATTTTTTTTTGCTTTATTCATCGCACTGCTCTGCCTTATATTGCTCGAAACGAAAGTGAACCCAACCAAACTCGGCGAATACCCTTTATTGAGCCAATTACATCACAATGACGACCCTCTCGCGAAATAAAATCTTAATCACTTGTTTTCTTCTTTTTACTAATTTATCGCCCAATCCGACCCCCACGTGGAATTCTTCGCATAAATAAAACACACAAACCGCGATTTTATCCGAGCGTCTAATTTCTTGTACATTCTGTTTATAAATTCTCTATTACCGAGGTTAATGACACCTCGATGGTTGTTTAAAAGAATTCACGCAATGAGAATCTAAAACGGTGAAGACACCTTGAAAAATTCCCATACCATCGCTCACCGTCACCATCGTACTACTCGACGAAAACACCAACTCGACGAATTATCGATGCTCACATTAGAAATTCACTTTCCTCGGACACTTTAACAAATTACTGGCAAGCCTTAAGCGAAACACGCGTTCTCGGTGGCTGCGTGTTTCGTGCGTTTAATTACCATCATCGGCCGAACTTGTTAACTTGATTAATGAAACGGTTACCCTCGATGGTAAATCAACGTTCGTCGATCACAGCCATCGAGGATGCTTATTGTTAGATGTACTCGCACTTTTCAACGCGTCGTAGCTTCGTAGCATTTTTCTCAACTTGCATCTGCTGTTCGCTAACACAAGGCGATATAATTACTTCATTACATCGAGTAATTGTACGCTTAGATAAGTCTGCTTGTATCTCATTACCGATATAGTCATTGTTATTCTTGCTTATCCAGACGTACATAAATTAAAGGCTTTTTTCTTCGTTCCTCCAGCCTCAAATACGAGATCAGTTGGCGTCTCTAAAAATAGGCATATCACGTACTTGAAATACCAGTTTACCTATGTACTCGAGTATGTCTCTGTACTTAGTTCGTGCACGTCCGTGAACGAAAAAATTTTCATAATCTTTACTTTCTCTTTTAACCCCAACGTGTGTGTTTTCCAGACGCCGAAATAAGTTCGTTAATTGGAGTGAAATTATCGCGCCAATACGCCGAAGATATCGATTGAGCCCCGCGTAGAATTTCGTATTTCACGAAAAAAAAAAAAAACAACGTGCTGGCGCATTAGAAAGCGATGAGGCCCACTTATGCGAACGCGCTAATTAATACTAACTTTTAAAACATCCTTGAGAACTGGTTTTCACTGTCATTAACACCGATGCTACGTGTGTAATTTCAATCTACTCGTAATCATTTCTCGTAGAGTTTATTTTTAAAATAACAAACGAAAAATTTGTAAAAATAATTAAAACAAGCCGCATTCTTAACGAGCGAAGAAATGCCTCGAGATTTTTAGGTATTCACGTTCCACGAGTACACAACGAATCGTATGGAACTTTCGAGGGTGCTTTGTAATCGCGATGACTCAAATGTGCTCAAAAATGGAAAAATAATCGATTAAAAATATTGTAAAACGTCCTAAAATCCTAAAAACTATAATTTATTTCAGGTTATCCCTCGTAAATTTATTTCCACCATGGGAAATTTCGTCCAAACGACATTGAGCCGAATTACCACAAACTGTGTTTTTTCTTCTTTTTGTTATAATTTCCCGCTCTAGTTGCGATTAATCGATTACGTAATCGTGTAACAGACGTTTTGTAATCGAGGTAATTTTATTTTAAGGAATTATCCGATGAAATAAAAAGTAAAACGTTTAAATAAATTGTCCGCAATTGAAAGCATAATCCGTTTCGCCTGACGAAAATTTGAAAAATCATCGTCTTGCGTTTTGATTAAATCATCAGACACTTGCACTTTCTCGATTTTCCAAACATGAATCACGTCTTGAAGTGAAGTTATGATTTATATTTCTCGCGAAGGCAAAGAAGGCCAGGGAAGGGGATAAGTGAACAAGTAGGTTAGTGAGATTTTTCTGAGGGAAGTTTTCCTTACGACTTAAGGATTTTTTCATTCTAAGGGAAAAGCAGGAGGGGCGATTGCGTTTTTATGAAAATTATGTAATTTTTTTGCAATTTTTTCAGGCTTTTTGAAAAAAATTACTTCAGTTTTGTTCGAGTATCGCATATTTTTGCATACTCTCCGAAGCATTTTGAAAGAACTCAAGATTTACCCCTTCCCGCTCCAGCCTTTTCATTTCTTTTTAAAAATTCCTTATACCTATATTATTGTCAGCGACAACTTCGATTACCTCGTCAAAAGCCGTCTACGAGTGAAAAATTTCTTTTTAAAGAGGAGGAAAACGAAAGGAAATTGATTTTCGAAATGAGTAACACAAAAGCCAATAAATTTGAGATGGTAGGGGAGGGTAGACTTTGTATAATTACGAAAGTTACGATAGTAGTAATTTAAAAATGAAAAAAAAATATGCTAAAAATATGTAGTGATTTTTAAAAAACAAATAAATTTCAATTTTGCTGAATTTTGTTTTTTTGATTTTTTTTCAGATAAAATGAAGTCCAAAAACTCGATAGTGGAAACGATTCTTGAAAATTCTTCAATCAGAGGTGAAGTGGTGAGTACCTGATAATTATTGAGGGATGAAATTAAGTATAAGATAGTTTCAAGTGAGGCTCCGAGAGTGTCTTCTACTCGAGGACTACAAATAAATGTCCTGGGGTATCTTCAGGAAGATTCTATAAAAATTCGCCATGAAAAGTCCTGGTGATAAAGGTGTGCTACAAAAATCTGCGATAAAAAAGCGCAGTGGAAGTACTGTGATTAAAGTCTGTGATAATCATCCGCGATGAAAAATCGTGTTAAAAGGGCGATACAAAAATCCGCGATGAAAAAATCGTAATTACGTAGAATCCGTGATAAAGAAGCGGAACGAAAGTACCGCGAAGAAAGTGCGCTATGAAAATTAGCGATGAAAAACTGTGATAAATGTCCGCGACAAAGAACCGCGATGAAAAAATCCGCAACGATGGAGTAGTGAAATACTGTAACACGTTGATAGATGGCGCCACATATTCATTCGCGCTCATTTGAGCGTCATTGCAGTAAGTGGCGCTATCTAATGACGAAGTTATGTGCCAAATTTTACTGCTGTCGAATTATGACAAAGCAGAAGATTTCTAGTCGAATTTAACGAATGTGACGTCATTAAAGTTGTAGTTGTAGAAACGCTCGAAGCTTGATTTCGCTTTTTCCCAAATATTATTTTATTCGGGAATGTACACGAGGAAAGTTACATTTAGATTATGACCACCTTATTATAAATCACTCTTCTCCTCAATTTTCGCCTCGACTTTTCAACCAATTCCCATCGTATAATAATCCTCTCCTCGGAGGATACCGATAAATGAAAAACGCCATCACCATTTAACCCAAACTTCATCACTCACCTATCACCGGCTCGTTATTAAATTTCATATCGATCTTATGCAAAACAGCTTCGTGTGGTACGAACGAGGCCAAAAAACGTTGATTTCCGAGATTCCTAACGAAACTGGTAACATGTCCGCCGTTCACTAAAATCTCCAGATTTCCCGAGCCAGCTCCGGATCCATCAACTACGATGGTAAATTTTCAAAAAAAATTCTCAAACCCCCTAGATCGTAACATTCTAAATATTACTTTCAAATTCAACCGCTTGTCCGACATATCCGTCCGGTATCGTTCCAACTTTGATGGCATGAGCGTTATAAGCGTGGCTCCTATGATACCAAAATGAAAATACAAGTTAATGGTGGCTTTTTTCTCAGCGGCCTTCTCTTGAATGGGTATTCTTACCTGAATGGAGACCTGGCGATACGTTCATCTCTGACTTTAATATCAATCACGTGTTCGCCAATTTCGGACGCCGTGAATGTAGCAGATACCATGTTATCGATAACATTACGAGACAGTCTCACTGGTAAACTCGTACTCGAAGGAGCTATGAAGTATTTAAATTAGAAACATTTCCAGCACTTGAAAAAAAATGATTTTCGAATCACTTACTAGTAACGGTAACAAGAACATTTGGCAAGGTAGCATCGGTATGAATATAAATAGTCGAAGGTTTATGGATTGGTAACAATTGTAAAGCATCACCAGTAACTTTAACATCCGGCCCACTACCTGTAACAATTATTCCGTCAATATTCCATCCCATTTTGTTGAAACTCTTTTCCAAAGACACTTACCATTAATAGGAGTCGAACTCTTATTCAAAATACCTTTATATTGAGTACTAGGTGAAGTAGGAGACACTACGACAAAATAATCGCATTAATACACCCACCACCCATGTTATCTGCCATTCAACATTCCGCACTTACTTCGAATACTCGACGAAGTGTTTAAGTACTTGACCGAGTGATTATTTGTGCTGGAATTATGCTTGGTGATGTGACTATTTGGGCTGCCATTCCTATACGATGAATTCTGCGTCGACGAGTTCACATTTTTGTACGAATAATCGCTGGAATTATTTATAGGTGATAGTCTCGAGCGTAATAATGAGTCTACCATTTTTGTACTACTGCTGCTACTGCTGCTCGTCATCTGAAATACCACGAAATTCCGACATAACGATAATTCCGCCTTGGAAAAAGTTTTGGCAAGTGAATACACACCTTGAAGGCTGATTTATGTATTGATTCGGAATTTCGAACGTTTATTGGACTTGTTGCGTGCAAACGTGGACTAGGTGAATGTGACGGTGATCTAGATGGGGAACTTATTCTATGATAAAAACTATCGGAATTTTCATTCATTTCTTTGTACTCGTCTGAAAAGTGGAAAAAGGGTGTAAAATTAGGGCTTCTCATGAGCACGTTACTCAGCGGAGATTTTTCTCTCAAAATTTAATTCTTTGTGCTTACAATCATCATATCTACTTCTATCGTAATGCTTGGAAAAAGAACCTGAAAAAGAAGATATTCAAATTTGAAAAAGATATCACTATCGATAATTTTGATAATTTTAATAAATTTACAACATACTGTGTCTCTCTACTCGCATTTGTTCTTTGGTACCAACTCTTAATGGAAAAGGACTACCTGAAATTTGAATAAAGCATTAGTTGGGTATTGGGGTAAATCGTAATAGAATCGACTAAAATTTGTTTAAAATTGCTTAAAACTGGGCAAAGTTGTCAAAATGTTGTTAAAATTGATGAAAATATTTGTTCAATATTGTACAAAAATCGCCAAAATGATGCTAAAATTGTTTAAAGTTGTTCAGTATTTATTTAGAAATGCAACCAATTGTCAAAATCTTGATCAAATAGTTTAAAATTGATTAAAATTTGTTAAAAATATTTTTAGAACTTCACAAAACTCTCAAAATGTTATTGGAATCGTTCAATAATTGCACAAAATTACACAAAAACTGTTGAAATGTTGTTAAAACTGATTAAACTTTATAAATATTTGCTCAAAATTGCACAAAAATTGTGCAAAACGATTCTATTGAAGAAAAACTTGGTTGAAATCGCAAAAAAAACAGCTCAAAATCGCAAAAAAACTGTTAAAATAATTTAGAATTGATTAAAATCGTTTTAAAATTGTTCAAAACGACAAACGTTAAAATTGATTAAATATTTGCTCAAAATTGCATGAAAGTTGTGCAGAACGATATAATTGATGAAAAAAAATGAAATTTTCATTATTTTAATTATTTTACTCAATTTTTGTGCAATTTTAAATAAATCTTGTTCGATTCCGCACTATTTCAACAACACATTAGTAGTTTTTTTTTGCAATTTTAAGCAAATGTTTAACAACTTTTATTTTTTACTACATTTTGAAAATTTTGTGCTGTTTTAAACAATTTTTAACAAATTTTATCCGATTTTTAACTATTTTAAAAAACATTTTGACAGTTTTTTTGCAATTTTGCGCAATTTGAAGCACCTTAAAAAAAGGTCTTGTTTCATTCTAAACTATTTTAACAACATTTTGATAGTTTTGCCTATTTTAACCTAATTTTTCATTAATTTATTCGTTTTGTGTGAATTTTTTATAATTTTAAGCAAATATTAATCATCTTTAATCAATTTTAGCAGTTTTTATGCTATTTCGAGCAAATATTGAACAATTTTAACAAACATTTTGACAATTTTGTGGAATTTTAAACAAATTTTGATCAATTATGAACTATTTTAACAACAGTTTGATAGTTTTTCCCTATTTTAACCAAATTTTTCGTGGATTTATTCGTTTTGTACAGTTTTTGTGCAATTTTGAGCAAATATTAATTTTAACAACACTTCAACAGTTTTTTTTTGATTTTGAGCAAATATTGAAAATGTAATTTTAACAACATTTTGACATTTTATAGAATTTTTAGCAATGCTAAACAAATTTTAAGCAATTTTGAATTGTTTTACCGACGTTTCGACATTTTTTTTTTGACATTCTAAAACAATATTGAACAAATTTAAACAATTTTAACGTCGTTTTGGCAATTTTGGTGCGATTTAAAGTAAATTTTTCAACATTTTAATCGCTTTGCACAATTTTATGCAATTTTGAACAAATACTGAGCCACCTGCGTAATTTTAAGCAATTTTAATCAGTTTATACAAAATTTTGACAATTTTTAAAGATTATTAAGAAAATTTTTCATAAAATTTGAACTAAATGTACAATTTTTTTCAATTTTAATCAAATGTATTGCGGTTTAAATGAATTTCTAAGGATAAAAAATGTGTTGAGCGAAGTTTTTAAAAAATAATGATAAATCGTTATCTATGATCTAGGGTTGGATGGGGGGTGAGTATGTTATTTTATCTTAAAGTTTACACTTTTTTTAAAATCTAATTTGTTTTTTAATAATTTTTTATCTAATTGACGCCAAGAACGTTTTTTTTTTTATTCAATTCTACAGTGTTGATTTTTTGTAAATGTTAATGACGTTTTCATAATAATTTGACCAAGTTACATCGAGGGTCACCTCAACGCCAAACCCACCTTTAATTTGATTTCCGTTGAAATAAATGTACAACTTATATTTTCCGGGCCTTCTGGTATGGAGCGAAACTCGATAGATAGAATTTCCAATATGATCGATGGTATGAGGTAACGATTGCTTATTATTAACGATATCGATAACGATATTGCCCAATCCTCCGGTGCCTCTGGCATCGAGCGTGAAATTAAAGATACCCTCCGGTACAGCAGACTTATCCAACCCTATCACCTGTAACCGGACATAATTAACGTCTTCATTTACCCTTCCTCCATTTGTGTCGTTTCCTTACCTCGACTCCATTTGGATCAAACACGAAACACGGGAATGGCCCGCCTTCGATGAGTTCGCCGCTATGTCTCACCGCAATAGACCACTCTCCGGGCTCATCCGGTTCGAAGGTAGCTCTATAAATGCCATCTCGCTCGTGCACAGGACATAGTAATTCTCTTCCGGTGGGCGACGTAGCGGTCACTTCGATAAGGCCGGCTTTGGCACCGTTCGAATTCACGATTACTTCGACGATGGATCCCACGGCGCATGGCTCAAGTCCGGTATGCTTAATGGACGTGAGCTCCGGCAAGGCGCGAATATAAAGAGGGCAACCGCGAACGATTTCTTCTTCGTTGTACACGATTATCTAATAAAAAAAAAAACGTTTTATCGTCGTCATCGTCATTAAGCGAACGTAAAAGTGTCGTCGCCGTGTTTGGAAAGAATCGCGGATGCTGCGTGGTATGATGTTTACACACACACACACGCACGCGCGTACACGTCGTGCTGTTACCTTATGCATGCCGACTTGCATAGGTACGAATGTCCCTCTGCCTCCAGATGGACCCAAGGTGAGCCTACATTCTACTTTATTACATTCTGGTCCTATTATCTCGGCTGTTATTTCTTTTAGGTTTACGTCGTGGCTTGAAAAGTCTAGATTGATGGTTGTCTGCAAAAAAAAAGTACACATAGGTTAATTTGAACAGGAAAGCATTAATAAGTTGAGTGATTTGGAGTAAAGGTATCTTGCTAAATTTTCAGGACTTGTTCGTACGAGTATTTGACCTAGATAAATTTCATTTTTAACTCCTGTTGTTTCGATTTTTTCTCTCATATTCGAGATATAGGGATTTGATTGTGGTATGAGCTTCCCGCCCCCTTCCACTCCTCCGCCGTAATTCTTATCTTCCGGGTATAATTAACATTCAGACATAGTTGGAAGTATCAATTTGAAGGTTTCATAGAAAAGAATTTTAACGTCTCATTTTTTTGAGTGCTCAAATGAAAACACCCTCCCTTTTTTTTGTGTATCGAAATCAAGGTGTTTATTTCTCGAGCTTAAAAACAAATATTGGGTTATTTCTCAGTTAATTTCCAAAGACCCTCCCCCCTCTTCCGCTTTTATCATCACTCGTCAATTTTTTTGAAAATTTTTAGAACTTCTCTTAATTCTAGGTTTGCAGACAAAATAGGGTGTTTTTTGAAGTAAGGAGTCAAATTAGCTCAAAAAATTGGAAATATGTTCTATCGATGTCGATTAACCAAAAAGTCAAAATTTTAGTTTTCTACAGGATTTCTAAAATTTCACGAAAAATTTAAAAAATAGTAAAATTTAGGTTTAAATGTTGAATATTAGCTTTAAAACACTTTTCGTGCCGGCTGCGTTAATGAGCCGTACATTTAGTGATTTTTCAAAAAAGGAAATTTGAAAAATACATTAGGTGACCAACTGGGGTTCCCTGGAGCGATGCATTTAATTGTATTTCCGCTGAAAATCAAAATTGGTCTCTCGGATCGATTTTCATGCATTTTAAAAAATTAAAAAAATTGTAATTTTGCTGGAGGCTCCAGAGTTGCTGGAAAATGATGATGCATTCTATAACTTGATATCAGTGATAAAATTATATTTTTAAGTAAGCAATAAAATTCCCAAAAATATATCCGCAATGAGACACGTTGTAGCTTTGCTGGAGAAATAAATTGGTTAAACGAATCGCTCAGAATTAACCGAAAAATGAGGCTTTTGGCATTCCAGACTAATTTATTATTCTTTTTAGAGTGGTTTCGATGTACTGGAAAAAAGTCCAATCGTCGCTGGAGCTCCAGAAATTTTAAAAACGGGTAAATTGTGGGTCTGTGACATTAATATTGGCAAGACTGGTTCGGTAATGAAAAAGTACTCAAATTCAAAAATTTTACATTCATTAAAAGAACAAAAAATTCACAAATTCTCTAAAAATAAAAAAAAATTAATTAAATGTTGTAGTTGAGAGGGTGAAAATGGGGTTTGATATCCTTCTCCGTATTCAACTTCTGTTAAATTTCCTGCCATCAAATTCCTGTGGTTCCTAGGTCGATATGTTAAGGCTCGGGGGGGGGCGTTAAGGAGAATTTTCAGGAGCTTCACTTATGAAATACTTTTAGATCGTATACAATTTTGGAACGTAATAAGAAAGGGGGAGGAGAGGAGAGGGCTATAAAGAGAAAAAATGATATCTGGAACATTTAATTAGTTTTGTGTGACGTATGAAATGGAATTGAGGGGAAAGGGAGGGGACGATGGTTTACTACTTCTCAACGCTGAAAATGCTGGTTTTTCAAAATTTCTATAAAAATGTAATCATGAGACCAGTAAGCGCGGAGCTGCGAATTTTTGAATTTTTAAATTTTTTGCAATACCTTCGTGAAAGTTTACAGTGTTGGAGATTTTCGCGAAACTTGGATTTTTCGTAGAGAAAATAAATGTAAATTGAAAAATTCAAGGTCACTCGTTTTTTATTCTCAATTTGAGGAACACTTGGGAGTCAATTCCTCGAAATTTTTATAAATTATCTAAAAATCCTTATAATTTACGAACTACTCCTCCCCTCCTCATCAACTCAGTACTATATCACCTCATCAAAAAAACTTATTTCCAAACGTTCGCGACTTCGCGCATCATTCTCACATACAAAATAACACGATAATTACGCGGTAATAACACCGATGGGAAAATCGCGGACAATCGCATGCGTGAAAAAAAGAACAAAATACCCGACATAATCCACCATTCAAGGTTTTCGCGAAACTAGTTTTTTTTAAAGCACGAGACAAAAACCTAACAACCTCTAAAAAAAACCTCCATGAAAATTAAACTCGTACAATAGCTCTGGAAGTTTATAGGAAAAAAATACCGGTTGATAGACTCTGGTGGTATGAGACTCCGATGACGCGGTGACAACGGCCGATGGATGAGTTCTCGGGGGAATCCACTGGAAGCTCGCTGCATATGCCATTACTCCCAAATGCTCGACGTTTTGATTAGCCATGTCTTTGGCGCTGAGTAAAGGCTCAACTCCTAATCTACGACCGGCTTGGATACCTGAGAAAATTCCGTTGAGTATTTAGTTCATGGACGATGGATGTAACATATATAGAAATACTCGTATATTTACCAGAATTTAAATTTGAAACCCAAACCGAAGTATCTTCGCTATCTTCGTATTTGGCCGAAGCACCAAGAGATTTCACTAAAGTACACAATGCTCTGCCATCATTCCAGTCGGTCTGCATAACAAAAATAAAGCTTTATACCACAAAAGAGAAATCATTTCCTTGTAAAAGTATTTAAAAATAAACAAATGGTACTCGTATCTTTCCAGATATCGGTTACATTTTTACACTCCATAAATTTCCATCTCTTTTCTTCGCCAACACATTAATCCGACCGGACTCCGGATCGGTAAATAGTAAATACCAACTCCGGTACGAGATTATGTGGTTTTTTTTTGCCTCAATATGCATATTTATCGTGCGTACTACACGCGTTTTAATTTTTAATGCGGCCAATTTGCAAAGAAGCAGACTAATGACGGAATAATGAGTTCGTTCGTTATGAAGAATTAATAAGCCAATGTCTATTTTGCGCCCGTTGCGGAAAAGTGCGCTTAGGATGCTCATTTACGAATAATTTCAAGGTGATTGTCGAGCTATGAAATACGTGGAAATTTGACGAGATTCATTTCGAAGTGGATTTTGAAAACAATAAGTGAAGGGAGGGGACAAAAAAGTTCGATTTATTCAAAAATTTGTATAGTAAAAAAATGTATTCGAAATTTCTGAAAGAGTATTTATAATTAAAATTTGTATATTATTCACCATCCCTTTAGTTTTAGTTCTTCCATTTTTTGTAGAGCGCCAGTAAACTAAAATAATGGAAAAAAGCTCATTAGCAACTTTTTCCCCATAAATTTCTCTTTTTAATGTACCTATAAATTGAAAATTCTCGAGCTTTAAATTGAATGAAATGGTAAATGATATTAATATTGTATAAAGTTATTCAATAGGCCTATTCGTTTACAACTGCAAAAATTGTTAAAATGTTAATAAAACAGTAAGAAATTCATTAACATTTGTTCAAAATTCCCTCAAATTCCACAAAATTGTCAAAATGTTGCTAAAATTTATTAAAGTTGATTAATATTTGCTCAAAATTTCATAAAAACCGTTAAAATATTGTTAAAATTGATAAAAGTTGTTTAATATTTGTTCCAAATTGTTTAAATTTGATCAAAATTTGTTAATATTGTTTAAAAATGTACAAAATTGTCAAAATATAGTTCAACATTATTGCTCAAAACTGCATAAGAAGTTTTAAAATGTTGTTAAAATGATTGAAAATCGATCAAAATTGCTTACAAAGGCACAAAATTGTCAAAATGTTGTTAAAATTGTTTAAAGTTGTTCCAAATTTGTTCAGAATTGCTGAAAAACTGTTGAAATGTTGTTAAAATGGTTTACAATTGATCAAAATTCACTCAAAATTGTGTAAAAATTGAACAAAACGATTAAATTGAAAATAAATTTAATTGTTTTGTTTAATTTTTATGCAATTTTGAGTGAATTTTGATCGATTCTAAACAATTTTAACAACATTTTGACAATTTTGTGCCTTTTTAAGCAATCTTAATCAAATGTTGATCAATTTCAAACTATTTTAACAACATTTTGATAATTTTTTTTGCAATTTTAACCAAAATTTTTGCTCGATTTAATTGTTTAGTATAGTTTTTGTGCAATTTTGAGCTCCTGTAACCTTGATCAATTTTAACAACATTTTTATAGTTTTGGCAATTTTAAGCATATTTTTTATTAATATAATCGTTTTGCACAACCTTTGTGCTTTTTAAAGCAAATATTGAGCCAACTTAAACAATTTTATCCACATTTTGATTATTTTTATGTAATTTTGAGCAAGTAATCATCAATTTTAACGATATATTGAGAATTTTGAGCAATTTTAAACAAATTTAAAACGAGTTTTGCTCAATTGTTAATTTTTTAAGCAATATTATTATTGTTAAAATAGTTTGGAATTGATCAAAATTTGTTTAAAATTGCTACTCTTCCTCTTCTGCATTTCTTTTCAATAATAAATCCTTTACAGAGAAAAAAAACAACAATAAAAATTGACTAACATTTTGTACAAAGAATTAAAAAAAATTGATGGGAAATGCAGAGGAAAGTGACCGATAGAAAGAGCAAGAGGGAGGGGGGGGGGATGAAATTCATCGTAATCGGCGACGAGATATCTCGATCTGTACTATAGCTTGTATAATTCGCGTAATTTCACGAACGAATATAAATGTAGTCTACTCAATCCGGCCTATCTTTTTCAAGTTCGCAAACCAAAGATAACCGGTTTTTCAAATCATGATTATTTTTTTGTAACCACAATAAACGCAGTTCGACGTTCGCGTCTTGAATGATAAAATATCGATCAAAAAGTGGTACTTTCGTGATAGTTCGAAGAAACACCCACGTCAGGTGAATTTCTTAAGAAACGCTACGAACAGTTGAAAAATTACGTACCTCTTCCCCCCTCCCCTACGATTATTTCAAAACCCACCCAACGACCAATACGTATTCACCGACGTGAAAACAAATCCACATAATCATCGCATTAGCCGCAAATGGTAATTTACGATCATATAACGGAATTTTTCCACCCCGCGTGAGTCGTCGGAGCGATGAAAAAAAAGGGAAATCTTACGGTGCGGCGGAAACTCGGATGGAATACGTAATCCGCGATCCGCGTATTATTGCGAATCCGAGATGAAGAGATGGTTTTATAATTGAACCGTGACACATCGTCTCGGAAAAGCGACTCCGAAAGGAATTAAATCAGCGAAATTCGCGATTCTGAGAAAAATCCGGTGTGTACGCTTTTCCAGATTTTTCTAGCTGACACCGACGCGACGTCTGTTTACATGCGGAAACCGTATCGGCGTAAAATTACGTACCCCTTCTTTCATCTTACATCCGCCTTGTAATTACCATTTAGGGTTATACACGAAGGAAAAATTTTTTATAAGGTGAACATCCGATGCAATTAAGTTGCCATGCACATGCAAGAGTTTCGATGTCGTTAGAGTTAATTTCGTCGTTTACCTTGAATAGGAGGTTTCCCTTTTAAAATTTTTTCCATGTTAGTAGTTTAGCGATTTTTTTGCTTCGTAGTTCGTACATCATCTTTTTGGTTCATCGACCTAATGACGCGTTTTCATATCAGAAAAATAACTAGTTATCGAAATCACTTTACAAGTCTGTTTGAAGGTATCGAAAGGTATTTTATGAGCTGAAACGATGCACTGTGCAGTGTGCACTATGCACATATGGAACCTCCTACCCTTGAGCCCTTTCAGCCACCAGGTGTGAAATTGAAATTCACTTACCGTGAAATTTCGAACAGGTCTGTTTTTCAGTCGTGAGTTTACCCATCGTAACGTCGACTTGACGCCGGCACTGTCTTCTTTCATAAAATAAGACAAATACGTCATACCGGATAATTCGTCGAGGAAAGGCGAAGCCAAGTATTCAGGTTCCAGCACCATTGGTACGCCGAATTCATGACGAGCTAGTTCCATAGCGGTTCGGCAATTTTCGATGCTGAAAATAGAAAAAAGTGATTAAGAAAGATTTGTCATTATATCCTCTGGGCTAGTCATCGTTTCTTTTCCGTTACTTTATCAATTTACATAAAGATGAGTCAATATGGTAATGGATTTTTAGGTTTTGGTTGGTCTTTTTTTCATGTTTTCCAAAGAAAGTCTTTTTAGTACGATGACGAGGTCGTACTGTTGAGAAAAATGAGAATTTGTTAGAGATAAAATTCGTAGCGGAATTCAAACAGTCGTTCCGATGATCGCCATGTGTTGACTGACCAAGGTGACCTTAATCAATGGCCGTAAAAATTATGCTAATTTTTTTTCACTCTGACGCTTCGCTCAAACGTATTAATTTTTTCCGACTAATTACCGAGTATTAAAGAAATACTATGCGAAATCGTCGATATAAAATGTGAGTTTGGAGAGTTATCAGGAGGGCAGGGGGAGTGAAGTATGGTCATTTCAAGTCTTGTGCGAGCTTTCATCTGCGAAATGTGTTTGAGAATGTGCTTAAAATTTTTTGTAAAAATCAAAGAAAATTTAAGTAATTAACCCAAAGTAATAATTTTAATAACCCTCATAATATCAAATTTTATGGACCACTGGTTGACCTGAGATGAAAAGTGTTGGGACAAAAGTTGTAAGGAATCAAAAGAGGAACATTTTTTGTCATAAATATTTTTTCCATATCTCCTCAAGTTTTAGAGATGTCATAGAAAACCTCATTTTGGAGGATTGAAAAACCCCCATCAAAAAAATCCGGGGCTATTGATGAAGTTCTTTGATACAGAGGTGACCGCGGAAGGGGGGAGTCTTCTTGGGCACTTTTCTCTAAAAATCCGATAATAGCTAATTTCTTTTCTATTTTCGCCATTTTTTTGGCCATATTTTCAACACAGACTCCTCATCAGCTCAAGTTTTCGTCCATATCATCTGCAAATCCTACCTTCAAGCAGTCGCAACGTATTATTCTCACGTCATTACCGATAAAAAAAACCTCCCCTCCGTCTTCCCTACACCACTCCACCACCAACAGGATTTACTTCCGAGAGAGCAGCCTCACCTAGTTTTCACGCGATGTAAAACTCCATCGTAATCCACCTTGAAAACCGTGTATTTTTAGTATAACAAAACGCCAGCGTGAATTTTGGCCACGAGGCACGTCAAAAAAATTTAATGCTCGACGATATCTCTATACAATGTTCACACATAGCCTATGACTCATGCATTGCGACGCAGTTGTTCAGCGATAAATTTCATACCTGTTTGGGAGGTTTTAAATTTTACCAATTTTTCTGCTTCGCTAAGCCATCGAAATAAAAATGAACAAAATAGTAAAATTTTTTGACGTTTCAAGTAACTGAAAGAATACGGTGACAATAAGCTCAAGGTTTCTGGTTTACGAACTAACGGTTCTAGTAGTAAATCATATCGCGGAAAAGAATAAGAAGCGCGACAAAACAACACAAATATGGATTTAAATAGCACCGTGAAAACCTTCACATAAATACTTTAAATTGTACGTACAGCGTAAGTACAGTACACCAACGAGGCTAATACATGTGCTTGTTTGTGTTTGAAAAAACAAGAGCAACGCAGATGTAATTTCCATCGTGGCTTCGTACGTATTCGTAAGCGCTAAGAGAGGTGTAACTCGAATTGGAGCATCTAACGTATTCTCGAGTATCCTTCGAATGTTCTCTGGTAATTAATCATGTTCGAGGTTTAAATATACCTTAAGAATTTCTTACACAGTGGAGTAACAATTCGAAAAGGAAACCGTTTGTCGTGTTTGACCGACAATTTGTCAACATTCTAGTGATGCAGGTATTGGTTATCATTAAAATGTCGGTTACGCTTCGAAGATCGTCTAGATTCATGTTGCACTTTACAACCTTGCCGATGCATCTTTCATGTATCAAATTATTTCCTTTACGAGTTTCGAAATCACAAAATAATTGCGGATTGTTGCCTTTTGTTTTTCTCGAGCAATTAAATTTCGTTTAAAATATTTAGCGTCTTGAGAGTAGACGGAAGATGGAAGGGGGAGGGGGAAGAGGTGAAATTCACTAGTGTATTGTGTATGTGCATTGTGCAATATAATATTCACAAAAAAAAACAAAGTAATTAGCTGCAAGTAATGTCGCATCGAGAATTTAAAAATTCTGTGCATCACTTTGGAAGTACATATTTGTAATTTATTTACGCGAGTTCGTATAACATTTTTAGCGGATTTCTTTACTAAAATTTGAAAACTATCGCTTTTATTAGTTGGTTTTTGTAAGAGGGGAGGGGAGAAATCAGTGAACGTGGGAAAACTAGTTTGGTATTGTCAAAAAACTACCAATTCATGTACTTCCTCATTTACGGAGGGGGGAGAGGGGGGAGTCTGGAATTTAAAAAATATACGTCAGGGGAGCAAGGAGCGAACCGTCTTCCGATTAAATTCGGTATTCATTTTACCCGCTCAGTGATGGTCCAAAGGGGGAGGGGATTACCTTCGACGTCTTTAGTTGGCAAATCCTTTCAAAAAATTACTTCGAGTTTTTCAAAACAATTATTCTCTTTTCCGAGCAACTGAAGGTAGTATGTGCCCTCGAGAGGACCATACCACCATCACGTAATACCGCCAAAAGCCTTTCTTAAGTGATGCAAAACATCACAAAGCCATCTCAGACCGGTATAATTCGACAAACGACGCACCGCGTCGCTTGTTCACGATTTCGCAATAAACATATAATATTCAGCTCACGTCAAATACGAATCGTCGTCCATTCATTACACGCAAAATAATGACTCATTTCTCGTGCATACGACTCGACCAAAAGCGAACATTTTTCGTCTCGTTAAACGTACACACGACAACATTTTCAGGTAAACCACGTGAAACATGTACAGTATTCGTAATTATGTTGGATGGCGTATATCCGAATACTCGCGTTACTTACCTATCGGACGGATCTAGGTCCCTCCAATTTGAAAACAAACCCGGTTGGCAATAGTCTAATAGGGCTGACAGGTTTATACCACTGTTCCAATCCGACGTTAGATTATTCACCCTGCAATCTGGTAACACCGCCTGAAAGAAATTAACTCGTTAGCGTCTTTAATTAATTAATTACGCGTTCCAATCGAAAGTCATGTTAAATGGCATTTTATACGTGTATGCGTATATCGCAAGTTGCAACGCACATTGTCGTCGGCGTCATTACACGGCAAAATGATAAAATTACCGTTCTGAAACTTACTTTTAACCAGGCCAACATTAATTTCTTCGGCGGGAATTTCGACGGTCCGATTTGGTAACGTACAATCAGCGACCAAATTAATCCCAATATTAATTTTAAATTTCCATTCACGATGTCGATATTACCTGCGAAGAGAAATATACGCGATTAATCGTTGGAAATATTAATAAATTGAATATTTTTACGTCAGAGGTGGCGATAATGTTCGTGTTTTGTTAACGATTCACGAATTCGTTGGGTTTCGTGTGCCGATCACGTCCAGTTCCAGAAAAGAGTGCTCTGGAGTTTGGACGAGGGCTTCGAATGCGTTGAAAATTACGAAGGTGATGCGTGGATTTAATTTCGTATTATTCGAAAATCATCCTTAGTGACGTCAAAATCTGATTTGTTTGTTATCTAGTAACGTCATCGTTGTTTAAAATTAAAAAATGATCAGGATTAGGAGTTGAGAGATGCTAGGTCAATCGCAAGCGAAGTAAATTATTTGTCAAATTTTTCACGTAGGTTAATGACCTTTAAGAAAGACATACCTCAGGGTCCAATTTTTCTCACCGAAAAATTTTCCAATATATTTTTTGGACCATTACGAAAAAAAATCGTAATTTATTCCATGCACAGAAAATTGATAATTTTCGAATAAAAAATTACACCAATTAAAAGCAAACGCTCGTTGATCGATTTCACCCACCGCATTTTAGCGGCTCTACCATGTGTACGCGCCAAAGCTTACCGCGATCTCACTCGACGATCTGCCGCTACGCTTAACGAGCTACGTTGACTAACGCGTTGATGACATGTACGATGATGAGGCGCGTACGTGTATGAGAGTTGCTAGTACTTAATGGGAATTGTTTATGGGCGTTCGGGCGTTTGTATTTGATATTTTGATAATTTTTTACTCGAAATTTATCCACCGCTTTTTGTTTTGATTAATTTTTGGAATATTTTATGATTTTTTTTCAATCGAAAAAATTGATTTTTGTTCGTTTCTTTGACTTCGAAATTTTGAAAAAATTGTTTATTGATTAGAAATTGGGAAAAAATATAAAATTGGCACCTTAGAACGTTTACTACTCATATTCTTGGTAAAATACGAGAAAAAAAGTGTAAAAATCGTATACAGCGCGACTAAAACGATGGTCTAAAGTTGGTAACGAAATGTTTACCATTTTTTTTGCATTTCCTTGGAAAAAAATTCCATCATTTCATCATTTCGGGTTGCATATTTTTCAAAATGCATCTCAGCTGGTGATTATTTCTCAAAATTCCCATTACATCTATTGAACTCTGTACATTGCTTCGTTTCGTAACCATCTATCACGCACTCCTCATAAATCACTCCACCTACCCATCAATTCCACTATACCTCATATTCGCCTCATCCTATTTACCACACCCTCAAAAACATCTCGATTAACTTTCGCACCATGGTGAATAATACGCCTATTTACCGCAAATCTACATACGCGAGTCGCTAGTATTATTCCTTCCGAAGTGAAAGTACCCATAATCGTTGCTTCTGGTTGCTGGTTCAAATCTATAACTACGATACACGACATTATGATTACACTTAGGTCGTATTTGGCGCTTCGAAGTATTATGCATTCTTTACGCACCTCGTTCGTATTCGGCTCGTATGCGTACAGGGTTACAGGCGTACACGTGCATCATAATGTCTTCGCAGCATCCCAAGTTCGCACGATAATACGTTGCATGAAAAAGAATAAAAAGAGCGTAGAAAAATTCCGTAGCTATTCGCGTACACATAAGTCTATAATGTATACGATGGAGTTTGATATAGGACGGCCATGATATAAACAATGATTACTATACGTGGTCGATGTAATCTCGACGAAGCGTGTCCTTGAAAATATTCACTATTTTTAGGATCCATTGAAAAGCGTTCGAACAATTTACGCTTGATTGTGTGGAAATTTCGATACATAGGCGGATTAGAAGAGGCGGTACCTTGTTATAATTATTTAAATTCCAAAGAGACGTTCTTTTTTTCGAGTACTCTTCTATGTGCTATTAACTCGTGGAAAAAATTCCAACACAGACAAGAATCGCCGTAGATGTTTTGTCGAAGTCACAGTGGAAGATTCCTTCTGAAAGTTCATCTCGTCTTATCGCTCCATGCGTCGTATTTACGTAGTTTCCCAAAATGGGCAACATTAAAGCAAACTCGACCAAACCTTGACATGATTTCAAGCTTTAACCCGAATCTCGAAATGATAAGAAATTTGAAAATGTCATTTGACGATTTAACATTCCACATTACCATCTCTTTTCACAGTACTTGAATCGTTTAGGAGGAAAAAAAAACATTACGCGTTGTATTCTTGTCGACTTAATTTGTTTTCAACGCTTTCTGCCAACAATACAAACCACACAAACCACACCTTTCGAAGCGTGCTTTAGACTAACAAAAGTATGCTTCGATGTAATGAATGAATCGTACACATTGGAACACGATCATCGGTGCCTTCGCCTTCTTTTTTACCTCTTGTTTCTCGTTTAATAACTCCATTCATCGGGTCACGATTAGGTACATTTTGATTCGTTATTTCGAAATTTTTTCTCGTAAATTAAATACGTAATTCGCCGATCAATATGAGAAGTGAAAGAGAGAAGTGGGAGTAATCGATCGAATTTTTCGTTAGAGTAAATCGAATTGGTATTTTTCTTAATTTTTTGAATAATTTATAATTTAATAGCTGTTTTAAGAATTGGCAACACCACAAGATCAAGTTTAACAAGCGAGACAGTCATGAGATACAAAACGAAGATGAAGAGGCTGGGGCTTGCTTAATGTTGTAAATTAGAAAATAAATTTGCGATAAAATTATTACATTGATTCGGTGTATTCCCTCTCCGCCTCCCCAGCCATTTTTATGGAAATTTTCAATAGAATTTACTTGTACAAATTTCTAAAATAAAAATAAAAGAGAAAATTTGCATCATTTTATATATATATTTTGGCAACATTGCAACATGAAAATGTTTAGCGATTAAGTCATCTACATTGCGCTGGATGAGGTACTGAGGGGAGGGGAGGTTGATAGATAATGCAAATTATCGAATAAATTTTCGGTGAAAAATATCTTTTTAATTTTTGATTTTACATGAATTTTTCAATTATTCGAATTAATGATATTTTAGCGTCATTTTTGATAATTGGCAACACCGCAAAACATTTAAATTGTTGAATAAACGATCCATAAACTTATCGTGTTAACTTGGCGTTATTTTTCCTGAGTTCTTGACTCTGGATCTGATTTATGATTTACTCCTTTAGAATTAGTGCAAAATAATTATTATGGTTAATTCGACATTTTTTTTGATAATTGGCAACACCGCGCAAAGCTATAAACAGTGGACTAAACAATTGATAAATATGGTCAAGAATTGGTAACTTCTTCCTCGAGTTTATATAAGTTTTTTCAGATTTAATAAATCGCCTAATTTGATGAATTTAGTCTAATTTTGTACATATATTTGGCAACACCGCAAAACAATAAATTGTCAATTAAACGTTCAACAAAAATTACGCATCAATTTTTCTCGAATTCACACGACTTTTTTAAATCTGCCCTATTCATTGAGAAATGGGCGCTTCAAATTTTTTGAAAAATTCAGCATCATTTTGTATTGTTGGCAATATCACAATTAAGATCTCTACTTGTGATCATGCAATTTGGGCAGTGCTTGCAAAACGCCCTTTTTTGTATAATTTTCCATGAAAAAAAAAATTGAGTTTCGGTTATTAATGACACGAGCTGCCTAATTACATCGTTCAAGTAAAGATCAACGACCTCGAAAATTGCAAACAAGCTAGTAAATCTGGCAACGTCGGTAATTGATCATTTTGGAACTTTTTCAAGTGCGTCTGTTTCAAACGTCGTTTAAAATGATGAAAACCCGTTTTTTTGATTTTCTTCAAAACAGATTGTTACTCAAATCCCTCCCCTTTCTTTTTTTCAAACGGACGCTAGTAATTAAACTAAATTTTTTGCGAATTCATTTCTTTATAAAAATATCATTTTATAATTTCTCCATATTTTCTAACGAATTTTTAAAAATAAATTAATTTGTTCGAATTTCGATGTAGGATTTTTCAAATGAAACTCAATAATTCAGAAACGTATCCGAAAAATCGCCGAATTCTCGAAACAACGCTCAATCCCCCCTCTACCCTTACCACATGATTCACTTTTCATTTGACGAGGTTAACCTGCGAATTTCTACGAAAGATGAACGACACGATTCACGCCCAAAACACCAGAAAAGGAAGGCAATCGTACACGCACAAAATCTCCCATTATTTCACACCTGTTTCATAATTCCCCTCCGCAGTAACACCTCGAAACATCCAAGCGCCAAAAATTGAAGCTATTCGAGATCTCTTCGTTTTCGATCTTTTTGTTTGAAAGGAAAAAAAAACATATAAAGAGGAATTTCATAATTTCTCAATTTCTTTCGAGCATTGTATCCTTTCGAAGTAATTTTACCTAGAGCCTCGACCTCCGCCTTCATCTACAAATGACAGGTGGGTCGCGACCCACCTAAAAAGAATACGTTGAATAGAGAATTAAGGGCCGTTAAAAATTAATAAATGCATAAGTTATGTCCAACGCGTTGTAATCGACGCATTTATCGATGAAATATTTTCAACGCGATGGGGTAATTTCCCAAAACTGGACATGGTGGGTTAGATGGTAGATGCGTGCAATGTCGTGTATGGAATTAATTGTTGATAAGTTTCATCTTTTTAAGGATTTTTATGGGTTTGATGAATTTGTATGGTTTGGTGCGTAGGTGGAGAGTGGAGACCTAGAGGATTGGTGAAAAGGCGCGAGATTTTGGGCATTTTTTTTTCTCGAAATTTGAATGATCGAAGGAGAAAGGGATACGAGTGTATTATTAAATTGAGATAAACTGGGTTTTAATATGAATGATCCGAGGTACTTTAATGTCTATAATCATCGGGTACCTGCCATGAAATCAATTAACCATCGAACAAAATCAATTAAACAATTATCCGTCGTAATTATAAATTGTCGTAGAATCGAGGGGAGACGCGCGTTAAAATAGGTCAAACCCGTATTGCAAAATGAACGGTTACCACGATGAACACTAATTCTAGCATAGGTGGTTGGTTGCGGACCGGATAACCATTTGTGATACCGAAGGCGGGTAGTCTTTACCCGATAAGGTAACAGGAAATTACCCACAAACAAGAGGCTTGTAAATTCGAGTAGGTGCTGGTATGAGATAACATAATACATATGTACCGCCATACTTTGATAATTTTCTTCCGAATCCTTACGTCATCATTTTCGCGAATCTGCCGAAAAATGTTGAAAATTCAGAGATGAAAATATGTTACGATTTTCTCACGGTTGTAATTATCGAAACGTTTACTCGTATGTGCATGCCCACATTGCCCACTCGTGTTTACACACGGCGCATTCCATCGCCATAAAAGCGTAAAAATTCATTTAATGGATTTGATTGGCAAAGATGCAGATTTTTTATATGACAAGTTGAACGATAAATGATCCAACGAGATTATTAGCTCCTCGGATATGAACATATTGGCGAATAAATTGACAAATTAAAAATTAACCTTGAAAATTCCGCGCTTTTGCATCATAAAATGTTTATTCAGTCGCAGACTCGCGAATTGCCATATGCGACGCGTATACGAATCGAAAATAAATTTCAAACATTAAACGCAAACAATTACTACATCGGTTGTTACACGCACACGCACACACACACACAAACACGTACACATACACATGTCATGCGATCCCTTCGTAATGACCTCACCCCTTACCAATGAACTTTCCTCCACCTCGCGGATTTCTTTTCGTGAAATTTCCCCAAACTCACCGATATTAACTAATTTAACGCCGTCTTCGGCTATAGCATTCAAAGCACACGATACATTCTCCAAGTATTGATGCTGATTGGTTGGTTTCCTGTTCCAATGCGGCTTCAGTATTCGTTTCTGAAGCACCTCAACCAAAGCGCAAAGTTTAGTGCCGTCGCAGAAATCACTGGCTAAGTTGATCACCCTCATATCGACGCTTTTCAAATGCTCGTTGATCCAGTTGCGAAAAGTGTTCGCTTGGATGTCGATCCACAGGTCTTCGTGGCCTTTGATTGGCATCCCTTTGGCGGCATGTCCTTCGGGGCTCCTGGCCACCAGACCGATTTGGGAAACTCGTAAAGATGACATCACTGATTATTTATAAAACGCGCGATGAACTTGGGGCGTCGATGTTGCACTGAACCATTTCACGTTTTGCATGTTACTTGAACATGATTTTACGAACAAGCGAAATTCACACAACGACCATCGAACGCGGTTATCTACTGCTTACTCGGTTTTATGTTTTGTAAATACATGCAACAGGTACGCAGTGCTGCCAATGTAGCGAAGAAATACAGGTATCGCGGAGCACCTGCGCGGTATCACGCGTATGGTAATTTTTTCGGTATTTATGAAATAATTGTGATATTGTGCGAGTAAAATGATTGAAAATTCCGAGAAATTATGTACAAAGCCATACATTGATATTTCTACGGTGGTTGAATTCATTTGGAAATTATTATATCATTTGCGTCGTTCGCGAGTATGACATTCGTCGAGATCAATAACAAATTTCGAGGTCATTTCCATTTCCTTGTACTTGTTCCTGTGTCAATGACTAAGACAATGTGATCGGTTTTACTTTAATCGTAGGCTTAATTTGAATAAAATTAACAAATTGTGTTTTTTAAAGCGTAGGAACGTGGTTAATTAAGTCATAATGAAGTTATATACTCAAAGGTGCCAATGTGACGTCATAAGTCTGTTGACTTTCGTTTTTACCACCGTGTGTAATTACAAATACATCCGCAATTGTTGTCGTATTGATGACGTCACGTCGTTTGCATGAAGTATAGTATATTCGTATTTGAATTATTGCTCGCAATTTGTTACAAAAAATTGAAAAATTAAAATTGATTGAAAGAAAACTTATCCAACATAAAACAGTTTTTTTTATGGAAGCATAAGCTAAATCGCCAAAAGCAAAAAAATACCAGGCAGAAATGCCCCCCCCCAACCATTAATCCGTGCGTGATATTTCATTAATTTTACTAATTGAACGAAATAGGGGTAAATAGGAGAAATTTACTACATCCGTACCCATTTAAGGAAACCGAGCCAGAGACAAACTCCCTCGCCCCCGCCTTGTTTGCTTTTTTATTACATGACAAATTGAATATATTATTATGTTTAGATATATGTATTTACGAGCTAAAAAATAAATTATTTTCCTCGTGAATCGCCCCTGTTTTTGAAAAGTCGACTACATCGTGTATCTCGTAGCAATAAAATATTACATAACTAAGCAGGTAATTTGCTGTCCTCGAACGCTTTTTGATGCTCACCCCCACTACAACCCTAGATCATAAATAACAACTTAGTATTTTTCAAAAACTTCACGCAATTCATCTTTCACCCTTGGAAACTCATTTAAGTCACGATCTATTTGCTTAAAATTGATTAAAATGTGTACAAGAAGCTCAAATTTAATGAAAATTTTTTTTTTAAATTCTTAAAAATAGTCAAAATTTCAATTAAAATGATTAAAATTGCCTAAAATCATATAAAATTGTCAAAACATTGTTAAAACCATTTAAAGTGCTTCAGTATTTGTTCAGAATTACATAGAACTGGTACAAAGAGTACAAATTAATGAACAATTTGCTTAAAATTTCACAAAAACTGTCAAAGAGAGATGTTAAAATTGTTTAAAATTGTTCGATGCTGCTTTAGAATCGCAAAAAATTGTTCAATATTTGGTCAAAATTGCATAAACACTGTCAAAATGTTGTTAAAATTGATTAAAGTTGATTATTATTTGATCAAAATTGCGTAAAAGTTGTGTAAAACAATTAAATTACTAAAAAATTTGTTTAAAATTACAAAAAACTGTCAAAATGTGATTAAAATTGTTCAAAATTTGCGTTAAATTTCATAAAAACTGTTTAGGTAAATGATGTTAAAATTGACTAAAGTTGATTAATATTTTCTAAAAATCGCATAAAAGTTATGCAAATCGTTTGAAAATTGGGTTAAGATTCTACGCTATTTGAAGAACATTTTGATAGTTTTTGCAATTTTAACAAAATTTTTCATTAATATAATCGTTCTGCACAACTTTTAACAGTTTTTATGGAATTTTGAGTTAATATCGAACAACTTTCATGAATTTTAATAACATTTTGATAATGTTATGCAATTTTAAGCAATTTTAAATAATGATCAAGTCTAAATTATTTTAACAACATTTTGGTAGGTAGTTTTTTTGCAGTTTTAACCAACTCTTTTATTACTGTAATCGTTCTGTTCAACTTTTGTGCAACTTTAATCAATTTTAACAATATTTTGACCATTTTTATACAATTTTGAGTAAATATTGAACAATTTTAGCAACATTTTGATAATTTTTTAATTCTAAACAAATTTTGAATAACTTTAAACAATTTTAACATTATTTTTGTTGTGCAACTTTTGTGCAATTTTGAACAAATACTGAACAATTTTATCATTTTGACAATTTTGTGAAGTGGTATTGCAACTGGCAAGAATCTGTTGAAGCGCTAATGTGAGGTACTCACTCGTAAGTTCAATAATAAACCGATAGGAGTCGGAAATTAAAATTTTGTATTTTAATTCAAAAATTTTAGGTAAATTTTGAAAATTTTGCAACCGTAAGAGTATAAACGTAGTGTGTATTATCTTTGGATCGACGTTTCATCCATCATCGCATAATCGGTACCTTCTTGTTAGTTTCATCAACTATCACCAGATATCAGACACTTTGTTTAACAGTCCCATTCACTGAAATGCATTTTTTCACGAAAAAGTTATTTGATATTATTTTATGGAATTATACGAAAAGGTTTTACTTAGTTATGAAAATACAGTTCAGTAGTTTACTTGTATCTACCGTATGGAAAATGCTGTAGGTTAACTAAAGTACTTAATGTAAAAAATTAGGAAAATTTTTTTAATTTCCTTCGAGATTTACGTTAATCGCAAAAATGGAAATAAGCTAATGGAATCAATAGTCAGGATAATCAGTTGGAACGGAATCTCGAATCTGAGATTGTGGAAGTGGATGGAATGATGTGACAGTGTCAAAGTGAGAAGGTAACGAAGTGTGAAAAAAAATACGGAACCAATCGTTGTTCGTGTTGAGGAATTCGTAAAATTTACTTAAGCGAGTTTTCCTATTTTTGTAACGAAAAATCGAAGTTGAACACCTTCAATGAGCGATTTCGTTCATTTGTAAGTATAGCACGAACGATTCTTTCGTTTAGTTTATACTGTAGGAATCACAGAACGATTCATTTTAATTTAATCATACGATTGCCAAAAATACTTTTCGCACGAAATTAATTTTTGAAAAAGTCACGCCTGGTAACGCCGCACGATCGTTTAAGGCTTTAAGTTTATTCTTTCATAATGTGCAATTTGTTCATCACCACCATTTTGTTGTAAATGACAAATAAGTGTAAGGTGATTTGTTTAATTTATTGTTCATTAGTTGTCAAGTGTCGATTGTAATCATTCAATAGTAAACTTCCTTAGGTTCATTCGTGTGGAATAAATTACAGGTGAGGTTCGCTTGCATATCATTATCGACACATTTTGATGACATTCGAAATACCAACGTGGTAATTTCGTAATAAGTTGTATAATCGTTTGAATTTCGCTGTCATTTGCTAGTATCATGAATTTACCAATCGTTAGCGGATAATTGGTAAACTCGTCTAGTTAAGATCACCCACCGCAATTTCATGCTTTTGTTTCCGGTTCTAGTATGACGGGTCGTCGAGGAAACCACCCTCATCGTTTCGGTGGTACGAAAAAACCCCCTATGCAGAATCAAAACAGAAACCGCATGGGTGGCGGAATAAAAGCGAATTATTCCGGCGGTGGTCTAATGAACCAAGTCAATCCGTGGATTTCGCAAAACAGCAACTCCAACTCGTATAATTCCATCGGTAGGAATATCGTCAACGATCCTCAAGCCCAGCTCGCATTAGCTAGCAATCTACTCAACAACTTGTTATCTCCTTCGCAACTGAACAAATTATCGCAGGTAATATTCCGATGAACCGTTGATCCATTAACAGCTTCCACAGTGATTTACATCTCGCTGTGGACGTTCCCTGTAATGGTAGAGAATCTCATCGACGCTATATTTTGCAAGTTTTCGTACTTTCAAAACACATGACGATGGTACAGTTTCAACACGTGTTCACTGATAGCTGCCGCTGTATGGTCATAATGCAGTGGTCGTTCCCTGCAGTGATATAATGAATTCGTTTGAAGATTTAGTATTTTTGTTTATTGTTTATTTACAGAAATTCCTTCGAATGAGACATTTCTTGTAAGATTTGCGAATAGGCGTGGCTTTTAAATGATCCATTTTTCGAATCATTTCGAGTAATGTTACAATTTTTCACTGACAGCTTCTGTAATATGATCGATAGTATTACTGACGTTCCCTGCAGTGATATAAGAAATTCAATCATGTTTCATTTCACTAGTGTTCACCTTATTTACTAAGTAACACGTGATTGAGACATGCGAAACGATTCGTTTCTCGAATAATTCGTAGCGATATTGCTCGGAAATTTCCATAATTCACTAACAGCTTCTGTGATGTGATCAATAACTTTACAGACGTTCCCTGTAGTGATAAATCAAAACAGTTAGGCTATGTTTTAACGAATTACGTATTTCTTTAAAATACAACTAACTGCGATAATTTTCATGATTACACCACAGCTTGCCTCTGTATTAGCCGATGCTACTATAGACTTTCCCTTCTGTGGTAAATTAATTTCAAGTTATATCCAAGATTTTCGCGTCGATTTTACGTCGCGAAAAAACGTCATAACTTGTACAACTTCGATGATAAGTTGCATGATATGTCCATTATTTATGACCTGTTGCTAAATTTCATGCTCGATTTTTAGGGTAAAAGTTCTATAAAGCCGGTGAATTCTTTTCAGCCTCCGTCTCTGTTGAGTTTGGGTAACATGTCGGATTCCGGTTCATCATTCGGAAATTCTCAGCCTTACAACAGAGATCGATTCAATTCTGGACGCGTTAATCAAGGCAAAATACAGAAACGCGACGATTTCAAGAAACAAGATTTCAACAAGGTATTATTTCCTAGTATTTTAGATTTTTCAGCGTCTACGGAAGTGGTGATGTGTGAGGATGTGTGAGTACGGATTTCTACTTCTCCATTATCGTCCTGTCGACACGACTTCTCGACCATGGTCTCGTTTTCGCCATCGCGATCCGATGAGGGTTTCTTGATGAGTTTCTTCGACGTACTGTATGTAGGTATTTTTAAATGAATTTTAGTACTCGTGATTCAGCGTTAGATCTGTGGCCTGTCTTATTTCGTCGCCGGGTTTATTTCCTTGCGTAAATTTTTATGGCATCGTTCTATTTCTAAAGCTAATTAGTGCTTTGAACCCGAGCTGCGTCTTGTGTGCAAGAAGTATCGATTCGATGAAGAAAAAACCTGGTTTTTTCGCAACGTTCTCGAGTAATTAAATGTTTCAACGCGTTGGATGCCTCGTTGACGTGTGTTTTTCAACATTTGAGTTTTTATCGAGCTCGTGTCAATCCGAGCGTGAAATATCGTTGATAAAGTAACGAGCTCGATGTGGTGAAGTTTTATCGTCTAAGTTGATAAACCTCACCTAGTTGGTGCTTTAAACTATTTTCAAAAATAAGTTAATTATCGTCTCAAATCGGATTATTTCGACAATGTCGAAGATTGATGTTTCATGTCGTACTGATAACTCTTCGTTTTTTCTCTTCCGTTTATCTGATTTGTTCAAGTTGCCAGTGAAGGTATTCAAGATACTCATATTTTTCTTCGATGAAATTCCTTCTGTTGCTTGGTGTGAAATTTTACCAATTCTCTGTATCGTTTTGTACGATTTATACGGATTTTTATTACATCCCTGTTGAAATCTCTTTTTCAACGAGATTTATGTGCTTGAGATTTAAATTTATCTCTTGTTTGAATAGTTTCTTTTGTTTTCAAAAGATATTTTCGGAATTTGAATATGTATTCAGGTGCTCAAAACTCGTGAACAGTATAAGCCCTTGAAATTAATTTTATCTTATCTGAATGATATTTTTTCAAAATTAGAATAAATCCCATATAATCTCTATCGTTTCGGTTTCGGTTACGAAATATGTATCGATTATTTTTTAATTTTCTGTGCTTCTATTTCAGTAAATTCTGAGAGGAAGTATTGAATTTCTCCCTCCCCTTCTACCCTGTTTCATTTTGCTGCGTTTACTTTATTCATCAATTAACACGTGATTAAGACGTGTTCTTCGTAACGACTCGTACTTCCATTTCGACTAATTTGTTGCAATATTGCTGGGAAATTTCCATAATTCACTAACAGCTTCTGTAATGTGATCCGTAACGTTACAGACGTTCCCTGTAGTGATAAATAAAAACAGTTAGGCTATGTTTTAGCGAATTACGCATTTCTCTAAAATACAACTGACTGTAACAGTTTAATGCATTTTTTTTTTAATTTTTTAAAATATTCTTTTACATTTGAAGACTTTTAGATATGTAATTTTGTACCGGTCGCTATTTTTTTCATCTTTTCTTAATTGTTTCGATTATTATTCAAATATTACGAGAGGTTTGAACTCCCCTCTCTTCCCTCGCGACAGTTTAATTTCAATTTTTGGATGTTATCACACTCAATTACGTCATTAGGGTATATGTGATGTCATCGCAGCTACATAATTTTTCGAATTTTTGATTTGAGAATAAAACATGGATCAATTGAATGATAAGCTCTAAGTTTTTATCGAGTTTTCGTGTAATTTGTTTTTAGTAATTTTTTTAGATTTCTTTGTTTATTTTTCCAATTTCCCAATGATGTTTCTACATATTTTTTTTGCTTGGTTTTGGAATTCTTTTTTTTCAGATTTCCTGCTTTTAATGAATTCGTGGTTGTTTTCGAGTTTTTTAATATAAATTTTGATAATTTTTTACTTTTTTTTTATCTTTCATGTTTGGTTTTTTCCATTTTTTTCGATTTTTTCCATACTTTATTAGGGCATTTTTCTACACTGTTTTTTCTGTTTTAACAATTTTATAAGCATTTTTGAGTTTTTTATTTTTCAATTTTGGGCATTTTTTACATTTTTTCGGTCTTTTGTTGTTCGTTAAAATTTTTTTCATGATTTTTAATAATTTTTTTTCCTGTTTTTTTACAAACGTGTGATTATTTTGTTAAATTTTGAACGTTTTTCAATTTCTTTTTGGTCTTTTATTGTTTGTTTGGACTTTTTTCTTTTTTCTCATTATTTTTTTCACTGTTCTTTTCGATTAACAAGTTTATGCTTATTTTTTGAATTTTAATCGTATTTTAATTTTTCATGGTTCGTTGAAATTTTTTTCATAATTTTTTGCGAATTCTTTCCGTTCTTTTTCGGTGGTGTTTTTTCTAATATTTTTTCTAACGCGTTTTTCCCTCTTTTTTGCTGAGTTGTTATTTTCGAGTTTTTTTTCGAGTTTTGGTCATTTTTCACCTTTTTTTGGCCTTATGTTAGTTGAAAAGTAATTTTCTGGAGTACGTTTCCTCCTCCCCCTCCCACCTTCCTTCCTGTACTATTTGATTCTGCCATTCTAGAAGTAACCGAAACTAAAACCTTTAGAATTTCTTTGCAAATCAAGAAATTTTCATCGTCATCTTTGGAAACGAATAGTTTTGCAAATACTAACTGAAACCGAAACATAGGCGATTTGTTATCAGAACTCAAATAAGAGCTGTTTTGTTAGTTTTGAACAACTTGAGGTTATTTCATCGAGACTGATTGCATTTTCGAAGCTCTGGAATGATATTTGATGGCGTTGAAATCGCGACGAAGGAATTTCGTCGTTGATGTTCCGTTACTGTTCTATTTATGAACGGATCTTCATTTGGTGAAAGAACAGGCTACAGATGTAACATTGAATTTCACGGATCGTTAAGATTTTCCATGTGATTTGTATGCAATTACATATTGTGTTTTTTTAATTATTAATTATTACCTACGCGAATCCTTCCGATCACGATGGATTTCCAATAGTTTCCTATCGGAATTGTATTTCTTGCGAATTGCACGCCGATAACGAATCCATGTAGGTTTGATCTCGAAGGCCATTTTTCAAAAGCTACTTAGTCATCGTGCGAATTTACGTCGATGTGGCCAACTTCCCTTTGCATTTTTTTTTGTGTTAATTCTGTTTTGTAATTTGTTATTTACGTCTTTCCTCGAACACATTTGATTAAAAAATACACCAAACGTGTACATTATTCACGAGGCAATTTCGTAATATTTCTTATCTCCCGGACTCAGAATAAACGTTTCGGAAACGATCGCAACAAGAATGCTGGTTTGAAAAAACCCGATCAATTTAATAAGAAATCCGCCGTCGTTGATGAGAAAAATGTGGAGAAAAAGGATACCACTACCGCTGCTACTACTAGCGCGACAATTATTAAAGAAGAAGTCAATGTCGATAATACGGATAAAGAGCAATCCGTAAGGTAAGCATTGTTTTTTTTCTGTCCTTTTTTTTAAATGTCTTCGAATGATCCGATTGTGCCGGCGGTTCGATAGCGCTTTTTTATTTTTATTTATTTCCTGTATATTTGCTACGGCATTGCTACTCGTGCACAAAACCCTGAACGAGCTTCGTTTCCCGTATTTGTCCGGCCCAAGTAGATGGTGTGAGAGAACGATAGGTTTTTCGTGGTTTCCACGGTGGTGCCCTAATTTTGGTTTTTTCTTTTCGCGACGGTGTATCGTATCGAAACGCGAACGTGATCGATTCATGGGTGTGTTTTGGTTTGGTTACATGTACAGTGGCAGCATTACCGTTAATGTGACCAAACAGTCGGCAGCGAATGCTAACGAGGCTAAACCCAAAGTCGCGCAGGAGGTGAAACCTGAGCCGGAAACCAAGAAGGATGATGATAAATCAGAAGAAGTAAGTGGAGTCGCTGATAAACGCGTCGTTTTGGCTTTATTTCATATTTTAGAACGTTTTCAGACATTGATTAGATCGTTACTCCCTGAGTGACGTACTTGCATGAAATTTGCATATAAGTTTTGATGTCCGTGTCCAGTTGTACTGTTTGCATGCATTGGTTGGTCAAATCGAGCATTTTTTTGAAATCGCCACGTTGCAAATAATTCATTTTGTATGTGAAATTACGCCGTGTTTGATATTTAACCCGTGAAACATCTTTTGAGAGTGATGAAAATAACGAATTTCATGATAAAATGGAAAATTTTTCAACCCTGTTTATCTCGGACATTTTCCTTTTTTTTTTTGAATTTTTTTCGAATTATTGTTTATAGTCACAAGATTGTAGTTGTACCCAAGAAAGGGGACATTTTTCAAAACATCACGCCCCCCCCCCCCACAAAATTTTCTTTTTTTTAATGAATTTTTAGTGAAAAAAATTTGAAAAAAAATTATTTCGATTAGTCGTATGTTTAAGACCAATTCATAATGAAACAATTTAAAAAATAATGTTTGTTCTGCTTGAATAATAAAAAAAAAGAAAAGAAATGAAGATACCAAAATTACGATAATATGTTGTATCACGAAATATGGAATCGGTTTCGTGCGGCAACTATGAAGCGAAATTCATTTTTTTTTTTTGTTTCTCAGGTGAAAGCCAATTACAGCGATGTACCTCCTGCTTTGTTATTCTGTCATATTTGCCGTAAACATATGTGGGACGATACGGTAAATTTTTCGAATTGTGTTCCAAATGCAAAAAATGCCTGTTCTAATTGTCGTATTTTTTTTGCAGTCATTCGAGAAACATCTCGAAGGTCGGCCGCATAAAATGATGGTAGAAGAATTAGACCAAAGCTATAAGCTGAAAGTGGACTTGCTACGTCATGAGATGCGCGTTATGGAGCAACAACGCGAAAACGATATACACCGAGCTCAACGTAAGGGTAAAAGTAACGTGAAATCGCAGCAGAGAGGATTTTGTACCATGTGTAACCTTAGTTTCCTTGGAATGTTACCGGCGCATAGGAAAAACGAAAAACATCAGGTATAACACTTACGAGCCAGAGTCAACTGGAGCGTTCTGACGTTTGATTTTTTTGTGAACAGAAATTGAAGAAATTTTTGCATCCGAAATGTAACGTTTGTTCTAAAGAATTCTACACTAGGTTGGAATGGGACGATCATAAGCTAACGCCGAATCATTTGAAGAAATTGGCCGAAATACGTAAAGCTTCGAGGCCCGACTTAGAGGATACTGAGTTCGACATCGCCGACTTTATCGAAGATATGAATGATGAGAGTTAGTATGCGTGGAAACGTGTGGATGAGGATTTTCGAAAATGTATTATTTTGATGTTTTTGCAGTCGAAGCTGAAGGAGCGGATTTCAAGATTACTGGTAGAAGAGAAACGATGGATGAGTTGAAAAACGAGACGAAAGAAACTGACGGAAATGCTGTTGAAGGAGAAGAAGAGAATGGCGAAGAGGTTGAGAAAGAAGCTAAAACCGAAGAAGACGAGGATACGAAGAAATTGCCTAAGTATAGCCCTGGCATCCCAGTTGGTACGTGGGTATGATCGAATTTGATTTGTCTAGTTTAGATTTTACTATGGGTGTTGTTGATTCTAGGGGAGAATTTCGTTATCGAGAAAACTGGTCATGTGTGTCGAGTCTGTAATCGTTTCATGTTAACTCAAGAAGATATTAAAATACATTGTCAAACTGTCGTTCATTATACTAATATTATTAAGGTGTTGAAAGCTCAGGTAAATGAAATTTATGACGCTATTTGGTAAACTTCGAACATATGAAAGCATGTTTTTTACGCATTTTCAGAATAAAATCAATCGTAAACGACGTTTGAACGAGACGAAAAGTGAAGAAAATGGAAAACAAGTTGAGAATGTAAGTTTTCATAATTATCGCATTTAAGATTCGCTCTTCCCTCGACAATATCATTTTCATGGTTTGTTTTTCAAGGATGCAAAACGCATCAAATTGGAAGAATCAGCGGTAACGGTTGCTCCGATGGAAACCGACGTCAACGGTTCTGTCAATCAGTCGTTGGATGAATCTAAAGGTTCCGAACAGTACGATCCGGAGAATCCGGAAAGCGAAAATGAAAAAGATGCGGAATTGAACGACGAACAGCTTAAACAGAATTTCGATATTAAAGAGACGAAAGTAGTTTTAGAAGATATACAAAAAGAAACCAAAGTCGAGGAACCGGTTAAACAAGAAGTAGTCGAGCCTCCGAAAGAAGTACGAAGACCTGTAGGTAGATCACCCGGTGGCCGTGGTGGACCTAGGGGGCGCAGAGGACGTCGTTCGCATATGTAGATTTGCAAATGAATCGACGAATTGCATTACATTTTTTTTCCATTGTTAAGTGACGCTTTATATATTTTTATATAGTTCTCTCTTGTATGATGTGCAACTTATTGATTTTTAATACATTATATTTTTAAACATACTTTCATGCATTATCGATATGTATATTTTTTCGTTTACATGAGGATGTGATGAGTGAGTTAGCGTGCGTCAGCGAAATTAGTTTTTACCTTTTTAATTAGTATTTGTTCCAAGTGGTCTAAGTTTTGATATGAACCTATTCGTAAGTTTCCCATTGAGTATGATACTCAAATTCCAGTAGTTCGTTGTTTTTTTCTATTTTTTATTTGTGCAAATGTTGATCACAGTAGTATTTTAATTGTTTTCTTTATTAGAATATACGTCTTTGGAAATTCAATACGTCATTTGTTGGGTTTGAAGGGTTGAGGGTTATTTTGAATGATGTTGATTTATTGAACAAAAATCAAGTGATTATTGTAGCGATGACAGAATTTGCTGAAATATGCACGTTTGTACTCGTATTTTCGAGACTTTGAACATAAATGCCGAAATGAGAGAAACTAGATAAAAAGCTCGTACATACAATTTTGTTGTACGAATTTGAAATTATGCCACTGACGTCACGAAAGCGTCAACCAAGAATAGAGAAACTACTGTGGAGCTAATGCTATTTCAAACATGGGCAGCGGGGAGCCAGAAAGTCACAAGCTACATTATTTTTTCAAGCCGATGGAGTTCCTATGTAAACTTACGAACCCAACGTTAATAAAACCATGTTTGAAATTCTTTGAAATTAGCTTACAAAAAATCCGCTACTCTACTATAGCGCTAGCTGACATCGGAATTTTTGATGGCGTCATCACATTTCCGCTTTTCAACGCGATTCTCCATTTTACCAAATGCCTCGTTCCATTTAAAACAGCTGTTTTTCGTTTTATTTTATCTAGTTTCTTTCATTTTTAAAATTTATTAATTAGAGTGTAAAAGTACGTCGCAGTTAAATGGTTACGTTGTAAAGAAATATTGCAATATTACATTACTGTATTTGTGTGAAAAATAATGCAATTGTAATTATTGTTTGTTATTTTATTTTCATTAGGTTTAAGAGAACTATTTATAAAAATTTTCGTGATAGAAGTGGTAGAAATCGGATCGGTAGGTTATGTTGCCTTGGCTTTGAACTACAAATGAATATGTCCTAAATATGGACGCTTTCTAGTTAACACGTTTTTATTGTTAATTATTTAAATAGTTGTATTATTTAAAGAAGTTATCGCGTATGCGACGATACGAATGTGTGCTCGTTACGCAATTAATACTTGATGTTCGATTGAGCGATAGTCGTAGTGTAATGCATTCTCCAGTATCCTTTGTTGTAAATCAACATATCCCAAAATAGAGTTAGAATTTTGCACTTGATTAACAAATGAGATTTTTAGTTTCTTTCGATGTGTTTTCTTCGTTGTCGTGTTGATATTACGAAACCGTTATTCGCTAAGGTAATATTATTACTCTTGTTCGATGAATTGATAAACCTTGATGAACTTATCGATCTTCTAAATGGTAAAATACGAGCTTCGTACCATTTTAAGTGATTTTGCGGAATTTTTCATCATTTCGTGTAATATACATACGTTGCGGTTCTCGAGAGATTATTCACGGAAATAAGGTTTCTTTGTATGGATACGTAATCGTGGGTTGAGTGCTTGGAAATTTAATGCGCGAGGTGTTTTTCCTTCTTAGTAGGTTTGGTAAGTTGATTGGCGAGTAATCAAAATTGAAGTATTTAGGAAATTCGTGTTTCTTCGAAACCACAATCACGTTCTAGAAAATTAAGTTTGTCAAAATATCTCGACAAGATAACAATTGTTTGTTTTCAAATCAAACTGCGATTGTTCTGTGGCCGCAATGTGTTATCTTCGAGTAGCTAGTTATTTATCATCGCTGGAGATAACAAATCGAAACGAGTCTGGATTCTTTACTACGACGATGTTCGTCACGATATGACGAATATCCGTGAAATTCTCGTATCGGTGTGCTTAGCGTATAGTGATAAAATTAAGTTGATTGCGACGAACGAGATGTTGGGTGTTTTCACCTTTAGATTTGAAGAAGTAAAGTAACTAGATGATGATATGTATCTAGTTGATTTATTTTCGTTTTGTTGTAATTAGTATTGGAGAACATAACGCAGTATCAATATTGAGGTGGTTGGTTTTTGTGCAGGTTTGATATATTTATACGTGGAATGATCGAACTGCTGTGTTGTTGCGTCTATGGCCGAACAAGCTAGTTCTGTTCCGGGGGACGCGTCTTCTACATCCCATAAATTGTCAGCCGACAGTGGCAAGTCAGATAATTCTTCGTAAGTTCAACCCACACGAATTATTTCGAGTTAGCAGCTGTTAATCATGATGAAAATTTACAGGAAAGAAGAAAAATCTTCGGACGATAGTGAAACGACGCGTGTCAAAACGCCCAAGAAAAGAACTCGCGTGAATACTACCTCAGCTAGAAAGTAAGTAAGGTGGACGCAAACCGTGGCTATATATAGCTACATAGTTACATTAACAATGATATTGTTAACATGACGTAATTAGCACAATATCAACGATCGCGTTGCGATACTGTGATAGTACAATCGATGTAGATTTTAATTTTTCGACGGATTAGTACGCGAGTTCCAAATTGCCACACCATTGTTCGCGACACGAATACGGTCGAAGGTTAAAAAACGCCGTTCGTTTGGAGGGCAAGGTTATCCAGTTTCCATTATGAAGATTTCAGTCGTACACCGAGTACTTATCGCGAAATATTGTTTTAAGGAAACGCCACGAAGGTGTTTATCTGGTTTTGAGCGAACGTGTAAATCACGTGGCACTATGGGCTCGTGTACGATCCTTAGGGAGAATGGATTAGGTTTATTCGAGATTAATTGTATATTTTGACATTGCAGAAAAAGAAAAACCAATTCGAATATCCAAGTTGCACCTGAGGTTAGTAAAAATACCACGAAAAAATCAAACCAATCTGTTCAACAGAAGCATACATCAGCGAAAAGAACCAAGGTAACATTTCACGCATACCTTATCGTTAACTAGCGAGGGGGCGGGGCTTCGACGTGAGAATTATGCTCGAATCTTCGCCATTGGTGATGATTCAGAGGTCAGTATTTCACTCGTTCGTGATTTTTAGCAAAATACTCGATAACGAGACTGCTTTTTAAGTTTATGCGTTGTTTTCGTCGGTATTTTGCGTAACGAAGACTTAAATTTGGGGGTAAAAGTACATATAAACACGAATCAGAGTTGAATTCGTCGTATATTTTCGTCAGTTTTAGTCGTCAGATTTTTCGCAGAATTTTCATGATTTCGAAAAACGGAGATTTTTTAAAATTATAAAGTTATCGGTTGAATTTATTGAATATTTTTAGGTAATTTTAATATTGTTCATTGTATGGATGACGTTCTCCAAATTCTATAAACTTTATAAATTAACTTCAGGAGCTTCAAGTTCAAAAAATAGCCCTGATTAGTAATTAAAATGTTCGAAGAGTTTTATTTAATTTTTTTTACTTATTCCTTCGTATTTTTTTTGAATACCTACATAGTTTACTCGACTTTTTTTTTCAAAATAAAACGTTAATTTGTAGTTTTTTAAATACTCAAAAGCACATAAAAAAGGTTGTTGAATTTTGTCTTTTTCGTATTATTTGTGTATTTATTTGATTTGAGATATTAATATTATAATAAATAAATGAGGTAAAACTCATGAAAAGGGGAGGGGGAAAGGGTGAGGGTAAATTCGAAAAAAATTTTGGCCTTTATCTTTCAATTTGTGATTTATTCCAATTATAGATTTCTCATTCGTTCTTTTTGGTTCTTCTAATAAACAGTTTCAATAAATTAGAAGGAGGAGGAGGGGCTATTACATAGAATCTGCTTTTTCAAGTATTTCATTTTTCAAATTATTTCGCGATAGTGAAAAAATGAAAAGTCCGTTTAAAAAATTTATTGAGAATTCTTGGAAAAATTGTCAATAAAAATGTTTACTTTTGATAAAAGTCACGTGAAGTGAAGAAGTTTTATCAATTTTGGGATTTTTTTTTCAAAGAATTCAAGTAATGAATGAATAAATGAAAGTGAAGAGGGGAAGGGGGAGTCGCGAAGTGATCATATTCCGAAATAATTCTTCAGTTCAAAAGTTTATACTTATTTGATTTGTTCGTAGTTTAAAAAGGGAACGAAATACATATATTCATTTGGGGTGATTTGAAAAGTGTGGGATTACTGTGAAAGGTGTTTTTATGTCAGTTGAAATCATTTAGCGTAATTTAAGGGTTAATTTTGGAGATATTTATGTAATAAATTCCAAATATATCTTTTGTTGGGAGTAGTCAAGTATTCGATTTTTAGTTCGCGTGAAAACCGGTGTTCAAAGTTACCTCAAAAAAAGTGATGATTATGAGAAGTACTTCTTTGGAAGGGGAAAAGGTGATCGATGCTAATTGTTTTAGTCATGTTGACGAATTTTCAAATATAAAACATCTTGGAAGTGTACGTATTTAGTGGTGTTAAAATATAAAAAATGAAGAAAGTAAAAATTTTTAAAAAGTAAAAAAGCATGTAAAAATTTGATAGAAATTATGTGAAAGTGTAAAAAGAATCAATAAAAATTCATAATAATTGGAAGTTTGATTAAAATGATGTAAAAATGTGAAAAAAATTAAAAAATAAAAAATAAATAGTGAAAAATTTTAATTATAAAAAGTATAAAAAGTGAAAATTTGAAATACTTGATTGAAAATTTGATGAAATTTATGAAAAAATGTAAAAAAAAGCTGTAAAAACTTGAAATAATTGAAAATTTGATAAAACTGAGGTATAAATGTTGAATTTTATTGTCATTTCCTAATTTAAAATTATTTTACAAAATAATTTTAAAAAGTAAAACTGATAAAAAACGCATTATCAAAAAAAAAAAAAATTAATAAACCAAAACTTATTTCAACTTGGACAAAATTTATACCGAAAATTCCATTTATTAACAAAAACTAAACAATAAATTCGAAATATTTTCCAAAACATTTCTGCTTTGAATTTTACATTTGATAACCATAATTTATCAATTTAAAACGTAAACTTTTCGATATTTTTTTGACATATGGCGATAGTAAAATACGGAAACCCTTCCCTCTTTGTGCTATTCCAACGGGTATTTAGATTTACTACGGTTTTTTGCTATCGAATAATAAACGCTTGACCAAGCTGTCGAATTACCCGATGAATAGACGACGAGCGAGGTTGCGAATAGAAAAAAATAACGTCCGTATTTCATAAAATATTTATTTACTTTATCGATCGATTGTTTGGCGGACGTGTTTCAGACTGCCAAAAATAAACCTGTCGTAACCGAAGAGAAAAAGAAAGCTACTTCGAGTAAGTTATCTCTTTTTCTACCGACGAATTCGAGCAGGATAACGAAGCGACGTAAATGACGTCAATTTTACAGATCAAATTGCCTCAGAAGGCGATCACAGTTCCGAAGAGGCGTCCGGTAGCGGTACCAGACAAGCTAAAAAACAATCTAAGTTTTTATCCGAATTAGTATTGAAGAGGAGGGTTCGATTTCAAAGCACTGCCACGTATTGCGAAACCGAAAGCAGCTCTGTATCTGATTCGAATACTCAAGATTCAGACGCCGAACAAAAGTACGATATGGAGATTGTATTAATCGGAATGATTTGTAATATGTTTGTTTTTTTTCGCAGTAAAAATAATTCGCGGAAAGCTAAAGCGAAAAAGAAATTGAGTAATAAACGTTTGGTGTACGCGAAGAAGAAACAGAAGACCAAAGTCGAAACGTTGAAGCAGAAGATACATAAAGATAAGAAAAGTAAGATGAACTACACATATACAGTGTGTTTCGAAAGGAGTTTAAAACTTGAGAATTTGAGGCGGGGCTAATGGCGGTGTCATTTGTCGAGTGAATGTAGGTTCTAGGTTGGCGCTTCAGTGAAAAGTGTTTTTGGATTGGTTGATTTATTAAATCATGAATTGATTTTGTTTTTCATTATCTTCAATAATTTTTCAATGGAATATTCAAGTTGGAATCGAAACGTGAATTTTTATTTCAAAATGAGCAATCTCAGGAAGCTTTAAACTGCTTTAAGGGGGTAAATTTTGACTTTGGGAAAATTTCGCTTATAATATTTTTTATTTCGCAGGTGCCAAAAAGAAAAGCTCAACGTCGAGCGAAAGCTCGAGCAGCGAACATAGCTCCAACGTCGTAGTGAGGGAGTACCCGTTACGTAATCGTATCCGATATAATAACACCAGTACGGAGAACACGTCAAACGCCAACACTGTGGAGTCATTAAGTGATACGCCAAATTCCAAATCCGGGAGCAGCGCTGTACCACATAAAAAGGCCAAATTTGGATCCGCCGAAACACTGGGTAAGTAAATACGACGTCAAGACGTACGACGACGGAATGGCGTAATTTGACGTGATGACTTCCAGGGGCGAGTATTTCTTCTGGTGGACGTGAGGCGAGTAATAATTCGACCGATAACGTATTGAAGTCGGAATCGTCTCAGCCACCTTTACCCTTATTCCGAAGACGTAGTACGCGGCAAAAAACAACGGGTTCGTGCGCCAGTACAAGTCGCAGATCCCCTCGCGGAGGGAAGTTACCATTTACGGAGGGTACCGCTAGCGACGGATCTCGTATTGCCGGCATGTCCGGAGGAGGTACCAATGAACCGAATAGCTCAAGTCTTTCCGCAAACGCGGCCGCAGCCTCGATCGCCGCGACTGATACGACGGCTACGTCTTCGACGTCCACTGGTGCCAGCGCCACCATCAGTAACGTGTCTCTTAGGGTGAATCCGTTCGAGAATTTTTCTGTGGCTATGGATGCCGAACGTAAGTATCTGGTGAGCGGTATAAGTACAGGCTCGGGTATTGAAATGGTGGTCTTGTGTAGGTACCTGGACTACGTTGGTGCATTCCACCAGTAGCCCAAGCACGGCCGCTAATCAAGATAGCGAAAGTGATGATAGCGATGTGGGTCGTTTGCAAGCCTTACTGGAGTCACGAGGATTACCTCCGCATCTCTTCGGCGCCCTTGGTCCAAGGATGCAGCATTTGCTGCAGAAGAGTATGGGTAGTAGTACAAGTAAGTGCGATGTTTTGGGGAGCGGTACGAGTCCAAAATATCAAATATATTTTGCTCCTTCAGGTACCAAAGCTCAACAATTATTGCAAGGATTACAAGCGACCGGAGACGAAGGTCAACAGTTACAGGCGGTAATTGAAATGTGCCAAATGTTAGTTATGGGTAATGAAGATACATTATCTGGCTTCCCGGTCAAGCAAGTTGTCTCGGCTTTGATCGTATTGCTCTCGATGGAACATAATTTCGATATGGTAAACGAAGAGACTCTTTCAAGAGAAAGATGATGATAAAACGTGACGAAATTACGACTATACTCGTATGATTGATTCACAGATGAACAACGCTTGCCGGGCGTTAACATATATGATGGAAGCTCTGCCACGTTCCTCGGTCGTGGTATTGGACGCTGTTCCGGTATTTTTACAAAAGTTACAAGTCATTCAATGCATGGATGTAGCCGAACAGAGTTTAACCGCTTTGGAAATGCTGTCAAGAAGGCATAGTAAATCTATATTACAAGCTGTAAGTCACCCGAGGCGAGAGGAAAAAGTAAGGGAGGGGTTCTGATTGCATTTGTATTTCCAGAGAGGCGTATCGGCTTGTTTGATGTATCTGGATTTCTTCAGTATAGTTGCCCAACGCGCTGCATTAGCGGTTACTGCGAACTGCTGCCAGAATCTGCTACCGGAGGAGTTCTATTTCATAGAGCCTTCGTTATCGTTGCTTTCATCGAGATTAACCCATCAAGTGAGTAGATTGTTAGAGCGTCGTATGCGTAAAGTTCGGAGACTTGACGTGATTTTTACCAGGATAAGAAAAGCGTAGAAAGTGTTTGCTTGGCGTTCAGCAGATTAGTCGAGAGTTTTCAAAACGAACAGAAAAAATTGCACATATTGGCCGGAAACGATTTACTTAAAAATTTGCAACAATTGGTAAGCCATACGGGATTTGGGTCGAAAAGCGGTGTAATTTATCGCGAATTCTTTCAGCTGGTCGTTTCGCCTCCCGTTATCAGTACCGGTACGTTTATCACCGTTTTGAGAATGCTTTCGACGATGTGCGCCAGCTGCTCCGATTTGGGTATAGAATTACTTAAGAATAATATCGCTGATACGTTGTGTTATCTTCTGACTGGATCGCCGGATGGTGCTAATGGCAAGGAAGAGGTATGGAGTTGATTGAGAATTTATTCGTGAACTTGATAAATTAACTCTCAAAATGACGTTTCCAGATCGAGTTAATTTCGCGTAGCCCGCAAGAGCTATACGAAATCGTATGCTTGATCGGCGAGCTAATGCCGAAGCTTCCAAGTCACGGTATGTTCGCTGTAGACAGCCTGCTCGAGAAGTCATCCCCGCTTCCAGGAGCCAACCATCAAGACATACCTATCGTGTGGCAATGGAAAGACGATAGATCTCAGTGGCATCCGTATTCGCCGATGGATTGCAGAATTATTGAAGTAAGTATCGGATATGCTCGCCTTGATGAAAGAAGATAGTAACTTTTCGGCGATTCGTAGGCGTCGCATCAATCGGGCGAAGAAGACGTGAATTTGACAACGCAAGGCCGAACGTATACCATCGATTTTCATCTGATGCAACAAATCAACGACGACACTGGCACAACGAGACCGGTTAAACGTACCATAAATACAGTATTTTTAGCGAATTCTGTCTCTAACGATACGAACGCCGATACTAATGCGATAGCTGGCGCCAACAATAATCAATATGATTCTGATCTCAAATTTGTGTAAGTTTCGAGTACTTGTAGCGTTGGAATTTGAATTTCACGACGAATTAATATTCGTGTGTTTGTAGCGAAAGCGGATTAGCGTCTTCTTTCATAAAGTCATTGTTTAGCATTCTTTACGAAGTATATAGTAGTTCCGCCGGACCCTCTGTTCGGTATAAATGTCTCAGGGCGTTGCTTCGTATGGTGTACTACGCGCCGCCATATTTGTTACAAGTAAGTGCCTCGTGGCTCGTGGCGAGGCAGACAAGAATGATGTAAACTGTTTGCCATTTACAGGAAGTACTAAAGAATAAATTGGTTTCGAGTCATATTGCTTGTATGATGGCGTCGCAAGATCTGCGTATCGTCGTCGGAGCTTTACAAATGGCCGAAATTCTCATGCACAAACTGCCAACCGTTTTTGAAGTTCATTTTACTCGCGAAGGTGAGTTCGATTGGATGAATTCGTGAAGAAGTTGAAAGCAAAGAAATCCTATTTTTGTTGGTACAAAATTCGCAACTGGGAACCTTTGATTTGCTATGGAAAGTTTTGATCATCGAGGAGTTTCGGAAAAATAGGTTTGCCGGGGAAAGTTGACGTTTTATTGAGCTTTTTGTATCAATCGGATCGTGTCGGTAAGGTTCGTTTAAAATCGTCCAAAGTCGTGATAATTCATAAATGATCGGTTAAATTCGGTAATAGTCGTCGAAAATCGTGGAAATTCCAAGATACGAAATTTTCACACGAACAAGTGAATTTTTGGTGGAGTTTTTACGATTGATTTGGAAAAGGTTTGAAGCTACTTTTTTCAATGAATAATTTGCAATTTTTTATAGAAATTGGGAAAAAAATTATTTCGAATTTTTTATTGTAAAGTTTTTTGCTAATGGAAATTCGGATAAATTCGTTAATAATCGGTCAAGATCGGTAATTCTGAAATTTTCATAATTATTTTTTTGGAAAAATTAACGATTTTTTGAGTTTGATCTTTCAAGGAGTATTTATTTTTTATCAAAATTTATCAAAAAAGATCGCGCAGGTTTCGGACAAAACCGTCGATAATCGGATTAATTCGGTAATCGTTGGTTAAAATCGTGCAAGTTTTCGGTGTACGCAAATTTTTGATTTGAATGCAAACATTTCAGCAAAACAGAAAAATATCGAATTAAAGTGAAAAAAATTTAAGAATCAAACCGTACGGCGGTGAATTTTTTATTGGAACGTTCATTTTATTTTATTCGAGAAAAGTTCGGGTCAATTCGACTGAGATCAGGTTGATTTGTTGATAATCAATTAAAATTGGCACAAGTTAGAAATATTAGTTTAAACTGTGGGTAATGAATTTTTAAAAATTTTAAAAAATGAAAGAATTTAGTATTGAGCTGAAATTGAGTTTTTCAAAAAAAATTAAAAGAAACTGATAAAAAAAATCTGAACTGCGAAAAAGAAATGATAAATTATATTTAACGCCCTGTAAAAGTTATAAAAAATTACCTTTAATAAAAAAATTCGAAAATGGTTCCTCCTGTTCACGCCCCCCTCTCCCCTCTCTTCACTTAAGCGATTCACTTAAAAACAACTCTATCGAAGAATTAAGTCATTGATTTGATTTTTTTTAATTTTTTTGAAGGAGTTATATATCAAGTTCAACAATTAATCAATATGCCTGTGTTACCGCCTTGTATGGTACCTTCTACCTCAGAATATCATATCCTCAGTTTACCTCCTATTCCAAATATCTCAAGTATATCGACGAATAACGTTCCTGCTAGCAATAATACCTCACTCAGCAGTAATAACAACAACACGAATACGATGAATAACAACAGCAACGCGAGTAATATTAGCAATAGTAGCGCCGCAACCGTCGCCAATGATAATAACGGCAATGTCGAAAACACAAACGGCGTCGCTGGTGCTAGCGCGACGCCGGCGAGTAGCGGAGACGGCGATAATGAGAATAGCCTTAATGGCGATACGAGCGGCGGCAATCGAGATGGTACGTCTCCGTTGGTTACCACGGTTCAGTGCAATAATCTGTTGACTAGTCACGAATCGACTTTGGCTTCGGTTTCGTCGGCCAACGGAAGCATTCCTTGTATTAGTAAGTGTGAAGTTGTGGTCTGAGGTCGGGGAAGAGGAATTAATGACAATTTTACTGAAATTTTGCAGGTAGTAGTTACGAAAACGCAGTACCACCGCCTTTCGCTAATGTCTTGATAGCCACTTCGCAAAATGACGGTAATTACGCGCCGTTGCCCAATGATTTCCCCTCTTTACCCGTCAGTGACGAATCGAGTAGTCGTACTTCTCATACTCACATGTAAGCGGGTATTTTAGAATTGGTGTTTGGTATTTGGAGTGACGATGTGATTCTTATGGCGGTTTTGTTTTGTAGACGACTTACCGATGTATTGAAACGTAAACGTACGGCTAAACGACCAGCTACATCGACGACTAGTCGTAAGAGACAAGAAGATCTTTCTTCTTCGGTCATGATGCAGGAAATGTTCAGCAGAGGTGAGTATTATCTCTTCGGAGCAGTTAGATGGAGATTTTGGTATGACGGTTGTGCACTCATTCTTTTCAGGGTCGAGTAATAGTCATGTTAGTGGTAATGTCGCCAGCAGCGGCAGTAGCGCTTCCTCGAGATCTCGTTTATCTGTAGCTACGATGAAGACTAGTAACTTTTTCGCGTCGTTGAATCCAGCCCGATGGGGTAGACACGCCGAACGAACTTTCCAAAAAGTGAGTACCGATTTTAAGGGTTTTGACGGTGGTGGTGTTTTATTCGAAGTATCGCTGCGAACTCGTTTTTGAACATTTTTTTATTTCATGGAGCAAACAATTTCATTAGAAAATGAATCGAATTTGCCGTCTGAATGATTGTTTCGTTCGTCGAAAAATTCGATTGTATTGTGGTTAATCGCAGGTATAATCGAAGATTCATGGCAATTGACGAGTATTTGAACAACAAATACGATTCAGTCGTTCGCGAATAGGTCGAATCGTTGGTGTATAACTCGTATCGAAGTACTTGTTCATTCGAGCGATGAATCAATTTTATAATTTGATTGAGGCTATTTTTGAATAATGATTCAGTCGTTCGCGAACGATTTGTTTGATGAAGTAATTTGTGTGACTTGCTCTTTGTTTATACAAATTATTTCCAATTTGATTTGTCGTTCAATTCGTGTTTGTTATTCATCTTATACCCGTGATTCAGTCGTTCGCGAACGATTCGTCGATGAAGTGACTCGTATGATTAGGTTGATTATGCATAAATCGTTTCTGAATTGTTTTATCACCCATTTCGTTGTAATTTTTATTCATTTTACAAGAACTATTCAGTAGTTCGTGAACGATTCGTTCTATTACTCGATTTATATACGATTTGTTCGTTCTTAAACGATTTTTTTCTTGACTATTTGTAACGATGTTAGCTTTTTGAACGATATTTTAAATGAATGATTCATTTATTTGTTTTTCTACGAAATCGTTGGTAAAACATGAAATTATTTTACGTCATTCGATTAAACTATTCAAAGTTTTTCGGTGTTCGAGTATTTTCACGCAATTTGCCCGTTTTTTAATGCATTATTTGCGTTCGTTTCGATTGCCCGCCCTCCCCCCCCCTCTCACACCGTATCTCACGACAAATGCATAAAATTCGCATCAATCGTCGATTCGACAATCTAAAACTGCCATGGAAAGGGGCAGGGGGACCACACGCGTCATTTTATCACGCGAGTCGAGATTGATACGAAGAAAAAGGAACAACGTATGAATGACATTAGCCTACGGATTATTCTTCTTGCGAAAAATAAGGTAAAAAAAGGCACGCAGTAAGAAATTCCTCCTAAGTGGGGCATTAAGGGAGGAGAAGGAGGCCATATCACGAAAAATAACGCGTTATCTTCCGTAGTCATGCGATGGAAGAATATTTGCGTTAAAGAAACTAATAAAGATTACACACGATGGTCGTGGGACTTGGTCTTGTGCTCGTCGCAACACGTATTAATTTGAATTTACGCGTCGAACGGGGTTTGAGAGGAGGAGGTTGCCCAAATTCCGCGTTTATTCGCATTGCGGAGATATTCACGGCGAAAGAAGTTGCCATCGAAATTCAAAGCGAAGTATCACAGTGGTACTTTCGTCGAATTGTTGCTTTTTTCTGACAAATTTTTGTTCGCTTTGATTTTTTATTTTAATCGTTTTTTTTGGTGTGTTTACGATTTAATTAAACGATGCGTTGTATTAAGGTAATGTCGTCTTCGCCGTCGCAGGATTTAGGCTCGTTATCGAAAAGCGTTAGCAATGTGAGCATCAGCGCCGGTAATCGCGAAAAGGCCAAGATATGGATACGCGAAAGAGCCGCTATATTTATGAACCTCTATAACACGAAGTTGAACAGCTCGACTACGGTGGAAAGTGGTTTCCATCCGGCTACGTCGATTCTTACGCAGCTGATAGCCGCTATCAAAAAGCTAGCCAAAGAGGTGAGTTGATTTGTTAGGAGGAGATCGAGACGTGGTAATGATACGATTTGGTTTCAGCCTGCCGACGGAATACCGCCTTTGTTAGATTTAAAAGAGATCGTACTCTCGTCAGACATATCGTCATTCGAAGTCAACCACAGTGGTATGGTGGATGCTTTGTTGATGTACCTGACCCGGCTTGATGATCAATTTGCCAACGTCGATCGTAACCAGCGTCTGCGTAATTTTATCCACGTTTTTGCCAATTGTCCCGTAAGTACTGTGGACCAAAGATCGAGACCGATTTGAAGTCACGCGGGTTAATTTTCCGTGTGATTTTAGGCCGGATTCGATGTACCAGCCGGAGATCGTGATGTTATCGCGTTCGCAGCACTTGTGAATAAGTTGAATTGCTGCATTTCGCAGCTGGAACAGTTTCCCGTTAAGGTGCACGATTTACCAGCGGGCGCCGGAAGCACGACGGCGTTGAAATTTTTCAATACTCATCAATTGAAGGTGAATACTTGGTGTAGAAATAGAAGGTGGTATCGTGTAATAATTTTAGAGATTCTAAAAATTCTCATTTTTTCGAAAATTTACTTGAAAAATATTTCTCGTTGAAGTAAATTTTATGGAAAATAAGTCAATTTTTGAAAGAGAATTTTTAGAAATTGAATAAGGCGCACTTACTTTTTTTTTTGGAGTAGAGAAGGAAGCTTTTGCCTGAGATAGTAAATTTTATTATTTTTCTTCTTTAATTCGTCTTTCATTTTTTTTCGAGCATATTTCAAATGTGAAAAAAAATATTCTGGAGGTGGCAAATTTTGATATTTATCGTTGCTTTATGTCACTACTTTTGTGATTTTTCACCCATTTTTCCAAAAGTAACACGTGTCAGCTGAATTTTTTTTCTGCGAAAAAATTAAAGAATACAGATGATATTTTTAATTGTTTGGAACATTACTGAGACATCATTCTTTCTCCCTCCCTCCACTCCTCTCCTTTTACTGCTCTTGAGAAATGACACGTGTCAGCTAAAATTTTTTTCACTTGATTAAAACGTTATTGATATCGTTCTCCCCCCCGCACTCTCCTTCCCTTTCTGCTTTAATTCTTCTATCAATAATTAATTACGGTTTAGCGGTAAATGATTTTTTTTTTGTTTTGTAAATCAATTAATTAATTGATATCCTTTTTTACGCGACTAGTGTCATCTGCAGCGTCACCCTGAATGCACGAATTTGAAACAGTGGAAAGGAGGCACCGTGAAAATAGATCCTTTAGCCATGGTTCAGGCGATCGAACGTTACTTGGTGGTAAGAGGCTATGCGCGTATTCGCGACAAAGATTTGGCTGATTCTGATGACGACAACAGTGACGAAGATATCGACGATACATTGGTAAGATATCGCGCAATATTGCAAAAACTGCTCTCGGATGTGATTATAATTCGTGGGGTTTTTTCAGGCTGCTGTCGTCATTAGTCAGAACGGATCGAGACATAAGTTACAATTCTTAATCGGCGGTCACGTATTGCCGTATAATATGACCGTTTATCAAGCAGTTAAACAGTTCTCACCAAATGTTACAAATGACTTCTCGGAAAACGACACAGATAGCGAGACGCCCCTGGGATCGGCTAATATTTGGGTGCAAACGCATACCGTTTATTATCGGTGAGTAAACACTGCCCTAGTGCTCATTGAGGAGTCCTCGAATTGTATCTGATTTTATTGTGCTATGTGTAGTCCTGTACCTGAAGAAAGTACATCGTCGACTAGCACCAGAACCGGACCAAGTAATCCTGTACCAATTCGTAAAGGTAAATCGGGCTCGGCGAAGTCTGTCTCAAAGAAGAAATCCGATGATTTATGGAATGGTAAGATTCCTCCGTGGGTGAAATAAATCATCGTAATTTTCAATAATAGTTGTATTTGTCTTGTGTTTTCCTCCACAGAAGGAAATTCACCTTTGGCGAAATCACCGTTGGACCCGTTCTTATTCATGTCGCTTCCACCCGGCGTCGTCGTGCAAGACGCGTCGCTACCGGTGCTGACGTTGTTGAGGATATTACACGCTATCTCCAGATATTGGGGCACCCTTTATCCGGCCGTCAACTATAAATCGTTACTGTCGTTACAAGTGAGTCGAAGTGTCTGTGATGTCGAACCAGCGTACAGTGTGTTCTGAATATCGCGACTTGGGAAATTGTTTTTTTATTCAAAAAAATAAGTCGAAAATGATTGATGAAAGTTTTAGACGCTTTGGAAAAAATCGTTAAAAATTTAAAAATAAAACTAGCGTAATTTATGACACATCCTATACCACCAGCACACGAGGAATTCCGCGAAAAAAAGTATCATAATAACGATCCTCATTTTAATGAAAATTTAATTCGGTCAACGAAGGGAGTCGGAGGGAGAAGGGGGATCGTAATACACGAAATCCTTGCGATGTTGAACTCCGAATGATATCGAAGGTTTTTTTTTTCGCTTCAAGAGAATGGTACGAAGAAGTTACAAGAAAACGGAACCCCATGAGGGGCAGGGGCAGGTTCCTGAGACTAAGGAGATGCGAGGTAAGGAGGCGTGCGTGTTTAGGAATAAAATACGTTGCGATTTCGCGTGACTGGTGTTAACTGGTGTTTACATGGAGATGTAGAGAGGAAGGGGAGGGTGTTTAACTCCCCATTAGACGGTAAAAATACTTCGAGGTGTAATTTATTGCACGTAAATGAGGTTAGAAGTAACGCCGAATTGTTTTTTGTAGGATTTCGTCAATAGTAAACTATCAGCGAAGGCGAATCGACAGTTGCAAGATCCGTTGGTAATTATGACCGGTAATTTACCATGTTGGTTGCATCAGATTGCGGTTCTGAGGTAATTTTTTGATTAAGCGACGAGTTCATGGTGAATGGGGCAATGCTAGAATAACGCTGGTTTATTGTTTTCGCAGTCCATTTTTGTTACCATTCGAAACGAGACAGTTGTTGTTCTACGCTACTGTATTCGATCGCGATAGAGCCCTGCAGAGGTTATTAGATTCCAGTCCGGAACTAGGAGGTAGTTCGGATTCGCAAGAAAGGGTGGCTCCGCGGTTGGATCGCCGTAAACGTACGATATCTCGCGAGGATATCTTGAAACAAGCGGAAACTGTGATTTCAGACGTTGCCTCATCCAAAGCCCTACTCGAAGTGCAATACGAAGATGAAGTAAGTGGTGGAAGGTTGTGTGCGTTGTGACCTCGTGGCCGTCTTCTAATTGATGCGCTTTCCAGGTGGGTACCGGTCTTGGACCTACATTGGAGTTTTACGCCTTGGTCTCGCAAGAGCTTCAAAGAGCCGACTTAGAATTATGGATTAATCCGAATTCGTCGAAGGAGCAGACATACGTGTTTTCATCGGTCGGCCTGTTCCCAGCGCCTCTCGGAAGGACCACAAAGGTTTCGCAGCTGGTTAAAATCAAAAGTAAATTTAGATTTTTGGGGAAATTAATGGCCAAGGCTGTTATGGATTCGAGATTGGTTAGTATAATCGATGTTACCTTGAAGAAGGAGTTTTAAACGGCAGTGGAGAGTGATTTAATGACCTTGATTTGTCAACAGCTCGATTTACCATTCAGTATCGTGTTTTATAAATGGATACTCGGACAAGAGAATACGTTATCGGTTTGTGATCTCGCTGATGTTGTGCCAGATGTGTATAACACCATCGTACGCCTCAGAGGGTTGTGCATGGAGAAAAGAGCCATAGAAACGGATACCAATTTGTTGAAAGAACAGCAAGATGAGAAAGTAAGTTGGTACGATATGGAGTCAAAGGGGGGGTCTAGGTATGTAGCTTAAAAAAATGAAAAAAATTTACGACTCATTTAAATTTTTGCTGATTTGGAGAGGAATGACCCTTCGAAATTGCGAGCGTCGTGTTTTTGGGCATTTTTTCACCGATGATTTTTCTCTCATAGATCAATCAACTAACTCTGGACGGTTGCCCAGTCGAAGATCTCGGTTTGGATTTCACGTTGCCCGGATACGCGCACATAGAGCTTAAGAAAAATGGCAAAAATACCCCAGTCACCATTCACAATCTCGAATCATATTGCAGAGTGAGTATTAACCAGGGTTACATTCCATCGATCCCGTAAAATACGAACCTTCGTTATAAAATTCGATCAATGTTTCATTTTCTTTGTTTTATGACAGCTTGTGACCTACTGGTTCTTAGTAGAAGGTGTCAGCAGACAGATGGAATCGTTCCGCGAAGGTTTCGAAAGCGTGTTCCCATCCGCTAGATTGAATATGTTCTACGCGGAAGAATTGGAAAAGGTGTTCTGTGGCTCGGAGACGTACTGGGATGTGAAAACATTGATGGAATCGTTCCGGCCGGATCACGGATACACGAGTGATTCAAAGGCGATACAGTTTCTGTTGGAGGTGTTGACCTCGTATAATGAAACCGAGCAGCGCGATTTTCTCAGATTTGTTACCGGATCACCGCGTTTACCCGTTGGAGGTAAATGCAAGATGACGAATTGAAGGGAAGTGGAATGCGACAGATTCATGGTTCTTTTTTTGCAGGTTTCAGAGCGTTATCTCCTCTCTTAACGGTGGTTCGTAAGACAGTCGATACCACCACGAATCCGGACGAATATCTGCCCAGCGTTATGACATGCGTTAATTACCTGAAATTACCGGATTACTCGTCTATCGAAGTTATGCGCTTGAAGTTACGAACGGCGGCGTTAGAAGGACAGAATTCGTTCCATTTATCGTAATCAAATGGATGCGCGTAGTGATATTTGCAGATGACGTATGCAGCTTAACGTATTTTTTTTGATTTGCTTTGGTTTTTTTTTTCGTGGTAATGGAAATTGAAAAATTATGGTCTTGATAAATTTTCGGTTCAAATTATAAATTTAAAAAATTACAATATCTGTAAAGTAAAGAGCCTTTTGTGGCTTCGACGTTTCAATTCTGATTTTTGCCCCAAAATACCCGAATTTTGGCAAATAATCGAATTTACCTCGAGTATTTTTTCATTATTCCAATGAAGTTATTCGTCGGCGTTGGTTTTGTTGATATTAGTGTGAGTGTATTTGTCGGATAATACAAGCGAGATTTTTTGATGAAATTTAGAGAAAAATTTCGTTGGAATTTTCGTATATACGAGCATGAATACACCGAGTACGAAAATGATTTACGAAGTTTCCCAATTTATAATTTTTTTATAATTGAAATTCTCATCTGTTTAGATGAAATACCACCTTTTTGAAGTCTGATTTTTTTAACGTATTAGTTTTTAGGAACAAGTGAAAAAATGTATAGTTTTTGTAGCGTAATTCGACATACTTTTATTTGCGCCTTGCTGTTTTTAGTTATCGAGATCGTACGTTCGGCGTAGAACGTAATTTATACGAGTAAATTTTGTAAATCATTGGAAAAGTGGTTCTGTTTTGTAGACTTGGTTTTTTTCTTTTTTTTTTTGATCGTCTTTAGGAATTTTTTATTTATAGATTATATTAACGAAGTATGAAAGACGTCTTTAACGATATCCTTTTGTAAATACCGGAATTAAGTAATACTTGAATATTCAATATTGTATTTGTAAGATCTCTTTTTTTTCCTCCTTTTTTCTACATTATACGTCATGTTGTATCGCTTTTAATGCCGTCGCCTTGAAGTGTTTTGTTGTAATATATTGAAATTTATTAGGCTTATATTATTTTGTTTTATATTTAAGAATGATGTATGTTTCGTGAAATAAATGTAATATATGGAATTTGTTCTTTTTTATGTTTTATAATAAACGGACATTTCATTTGAGTTTTTATTTTTCGAAGTGGAAAAAAAATTGGAGTAATGATGAAATTATCATACTACCACATTTGGGACATTTCATTTGACGGAAGAAGTGATTTTAGAACTAAATTGGAAAATTCTCAAAGAACGAGAAAATCGAAATGTAGTGTTGAAGAACGCTGTTTTTAGGTTGAATAATCAATCAAGATAAAAATCAACTTCAAAATCAAGATCAGTGACCTCGATTTTGATATTTGACACCTCGATTGATGATCTACGCCATAGATCACGCTAAAACGGTTTACTTTTCTATACCGCAATCCAAATGACACGTGTAAAAACGAAATTTATTAGTTACCGTCGTTCTAACCAGAGGATTTTTATGAAAAATGTTTCATTTTATTAAATTGAGATCACTGATCACAAATCTTACTTCAAAAACTTCGGCCGGACAATTCGTACGTGCTAGAGTAAAACCGATGGTGGCAATCGATTCTACGGGTCCGAAAACCTACATTTCGACTAATCATATGTCTCAATTGGTCTTGTGATGCCCAAGATAAATGAAATAGAAGTAGCTAGCGTTTCATGAATACGTAATTAGCTAAAAAAGCGTAATTTTTGCCAGTTTTTGCCTAATTACGTATTCATGAAACGCTTTACTTGATATATAAGATGAATAGATCACATTGGCTCATCATTGGCCAAGTTCAAATCTACGTCATAAAAAGATTAACTTAAAACAGGGCAATTCGATTTTTGAACAAAATAAAATCATTGTTGGAGTCGCGAATGAATGAAAATTTTTAACAAACGAATCGTTCAAATTTTGAAAGTTTCGGTCACGTTCTTCTTATAAATCAAAGTCGTGTTTATCAACTATTCTGCCGCCAGAATTGAGAATTCATATAATGGATTGGAGCCACGATTGATTGAATTATTTTAATTACTTAATCGTTTTAAAGTGTTTAATTATGAAAAAGAAAGCTTCAAGTAACGGCGAGTCGAAGGCTCAACGCGCTGAATCAGATCTGTTGTTGGTGATCATGAAAGGTTTGTAAATACAATGGTAAGTTTTGTCTTCTTTCAGTATCTAAACTCCTCAATGTGTTTTAGAATTGAAAAACCTGAATGAAGCTTCGACAGAAGATGAATTAAAGAATTTACAGATATTGACGTTGTCACATCCACGTGAAAAAAGAAAATCTTTGTTTATCTTTAATCCGAACGATAATAGTGTGCAAGAGATATTGAAATTCTCACAACCACACAGGTGATATTTGGAATGTATGCGGAGTAGTTTCTTAATTCAAACTTATTCGATGTGTTTATCACAGTTCTTGGTTTATTGGGAATACCATCGAATCAGACGGCAAGATATATTTGTCATCATGTATAGATCCGTTATTCTTGGTGCTTCCGTATCTACATCAAGTAAGTTGTAATTTTTTATTAAATTGAAGATGAATCATTCAGGAACACTTGTATTGTAGGCCAAAATGAGCTCTACTATGGATCAAATAATTCACGACGACGATTTCTTAGATATTATGAAACTCGAACCTGCACTGGATCATGAACAATTATCAATGATCGCCGATAAGAAAGGTAGTAGTTTTCATTACAATATTTATTCTATCGCGGAGTAGTTAACTAGTATTTATGTATTTCAGATTGCCGAGGTTTAATTGTATGGAAATACAACGAAGCAAAAACGCTGCAGTGGCTCGAAAAGAAAGTCAACAATGTGTCAGATGTATTGGAAAAGAAAGGATTACACGTCGGTGCTACTTCGGCAGCATCCAGCACTTACATAGTTAGCATGAATAATAAAGAAACTCATGGTGATGATTTAGTATTACGAATAAGAGTAAAATTCAATCGAGTTGTTAAATGTTGTTTCGCTATTTACAGAAAATTACCTTAGATACGCGCATGGCATCGTTTCCGATTACTTGTTACCTGAAATAAGCGAAAAATTATTACAGCATTTGAATCTACCTCCAATAGAAGTCGTTTCGAAGAAAAGGAAGAATACCGATCTTGATCCAGAAGAGATCAAAAGGCTTAAAAAAGAATGTACCGAAAAAGAAATCAGTTCTAAATATTTCAACGAAGATGTTAAACCAGAAAAAGTAAGTATTGTTTTGGAAAATGGAATGATTATATCTTAGTAGATAAAACCTATTCTTCCTGGCGCACTTGACTAATCTGTGTAGCGCAGGCTAGTTTTTCCATTTTACTTATTACTTTTGTAAATCATAGATTTTCACACACAGTGAAGCGTGGGGGTTAATTTATCTCATTTTTTTCATTGAATCTCAAAAAGAAGTGCAAGGTTTAAATTCTCTCATTTTTCATTAAATGTGGAATCAATTTCCCTAGCGCACATATCTCATCAGATAGACCATGTATGTTCTACATCAACATGCGTCAATACCATTTTAATACTTCTTTGGGAAGTTTTTGAGAAGGGTTTGTGTTGATTTTATGTCGGTTTTTATGACTTGGAAGGTTTTATGTTGGTTTTTTATGTCTATTTTCTATGTTTATTTTTTCTTCATTAAATTTCTTTATAAAAAAATATTCTACGTAAATAAGAAGAATGAATCTCTCTAACAAGGGAAGCTCTCGAGGTGTCCGGCTCGGATTTGAACGGGACTTGGATTTTTGAAAAGAGCATGTCAAAAAACCCCCAAAACCAAATTTTAGCTGCCCAAGTTAACTTTTCGATTTTTGGCGAATTTTTGAAATTTGAAAATTACGAAATTTCATTAAAAATAAAGAATAAAAAAAAGTAAAAAAAAATCGAAAAATAATTTTAAATCACGAAAGAAATGTTTTCCCCCTAATTCGAACCCGCTGAACCCGAAAATCGCATCGGCGAGTCGTTCTGGAGCCTCCAGCGCGATTTCCATTTTTCTCCAGGAACTTCAAAATGCTCCAGAAGGCGTCCATTTGAGATTGGGCAGCTAAAAACTTGGTTTCCTCTTATTCTCAACCAACTGAACAGATTTGACCATATTTCCGGAATATTCCAGCCGGACACCTCGAGTGCATTTCTCTAGGACAGGTTTTTTCATAGTGAAGCATTACGAATCGAAAAAAAATCCGTTTGTCGTCCACGCATATCGGAATCGACTGAAAAATAGTATTCCCCCTAATTCGAACCTGCTGAACCCGAAAATCGCATCGGCGAGCCGTTCTGGAGCCTCCAGCGCGATTTCCATTTTTCTCCAGGAACTTTGAAATGCTCCAGAAGGCGTCCATTTGAGATTGGGCAGCTAAAAACTTGGTTTCCTCTTATTCCCAACCTACCAAACCCACTTGACTGGTTTTTTCATAGCAAAGCATTACAGCTAAAAACTTTCAATTCGTAGTGCTTTGTTATGAAAAACCTGTTCTGGAAACACCTACTCGAGATGTCCAGCTGGAATTTTCCGGAAATGTGGTCAAGTCGGTTCAGTAGGATGAGAATAAGAGAGAACCAAGTTTTTAGCTGCCCAATCTGAAATGGACGCCTTCTGGAGCATTTCGAAGTTCCTGGAGAAAAATGGAAATCGCGCTGGAGGCTCCAGA